>CAUOFW020001147.1:0-45857 GCA_963454935.2 Ilex paraguariensis
GTGCCCATTCAGCAAAATTATTAATTGCATGTTCAAGGGGTCAAATCTATTGTGTAAATTGGTGGAAACAGTCAAAGCCAAACTCAATGGAGGAGGCAAAAAAATTCTTGCTAGAGCTTTCCATTGGTGGACAAGTTACTCGATACCCACTTTGAAAATTTTACAAAACCTCATTGTCTTAGGTTTGAATCCAGTAAAGGTTGTTGGAACTTGAAGATTCCTCAATTTTCATTCAATCACAGTGAAAAAGACCACACCCACCACCACTATAACCAGCATACCCACCGCCACTATAAAGATTTTTTTTTTTTTTATTCTATATAAGGTCGTAGTAAAAAGTGCCCGATGTAAAAAATTAACTTCTGCCTATTACCGAAATAAAAATGTATTAGCATAATTAAATTATCGAAGTTAAAAAAATTGAAACAAAAAGATAGGCATTTGTTTCGGCATTTTGTGCCGAAGCAAAAATGACTATTTGCTTTAGCATTTTGTGCCGAAAGAAATTACTGGAATAAATTCAAAATTTTTTGCTTCGGCCTATTGTTGATGCAAATATTTCATTTTTTACTTCAGTTTTGCTAACCGAAGCAAAAATTCATTTTTTGCTTTGGCATAAATAACTTTGAAGCAAATATTCTATTTTTAGCTTCAACCTTCCTAACCGAAGCAAAAATTCATTTTTTGCTTCGACATTTGCCCCAAGTTAACAACTTTTTTTCTTGTAGTGTACCCACNTCAACCTTCCTAACCGAAGCAAAAATTCATTTTTTGCTTCGACATTTGCCCCAAGCTAACAACTTTTTTTCTTGTAGTGTACCCACCATCATTTTGGATCACAAAGAGTCAATTTTGGTGGGTGAGAAATGGTACTTTGCTTCCGATGAAAATAGGAACCTAACAATTTTAGCTTTGGTTAGAGGTGCACAGCACTTGATTCATTTGTCATGCAAACCAGCCAAAAATATGCTTAGAGAAAAAAGAAAACATGACAGAGAATAACCCTTAACGGGATGGGTTCAAAATCCGGATCACTCAAATTACTAAACACTAAAACCCTACCTTTATGTTGATTAGGTTTGGAACTGGTATCACAAATATGAATTCAACATCACTTGATTGTGCGTGTACGGATTTATACACGAAACTAAGTCACACTTCTTAAAAAATAATGACATTTAGTATGTATGAATGCTAAGTTTTATGCAATTTTGTATAATAGTTAAAACAATATAAGAAAAGATAAGAGTTTCAAAACAAATCGTAACTCAACACCGAGTGCGAGTAAAGTTTACTCGTCCCACCGTACATCCATGAAGTCTCGTATCCCGTACCCGGTCCG
The DNA here is from genome assembly GCA_963454935.2 of Ilex paraguariensis. Taxonomy (NCBI): domain Eukaryota; kingdom Viridiplantae; phylum Streptophyta; class Magnoliopsida; order Aquifoliales; family Aquifoliaceae; genus Ilex; species Ilex paraguariensis. Next base: position 1,343 of record CAUOFW020001147.1, read on the forward strand.
GATACCCATTTGACTCACAATTTAAGTAATATTAGTTCAAACCATTAATGGATAGTTACTTCCGAATCATTGTCGTCTTACTCTTGTTCACTCAATCTCAAACCAGGCAAAAACAATAACGTTTCATTTTTATCCACACGTAGAGTCACCTCTACTTTTCACAATGAAGCTCGTGATGTACTACTACTCTAAACCAAACAACAGGGGATAAAGTGAAATTTAATTCGACAAGCCTTATCTTCACGCTTCTAGTTTTGTAATTGTCCCATACGGAAATCAGTTGCAGAAAATACAAGTACAAACCAGAAATGGCAATAGAGAAGACAAGATTCTTCCCATAGATTTCAACAAACAAACCCACCCCACCACTACTACCACTCAATAACATCACCAAACATCCTTACTAGAGGCCAAAAACTGGTAGGTCAATAAGCAATCTGACCTCAACGCAACAGTAAAGCTGAAAGGTGCATTGTCTCACATAAGGATAACAGGCCAAAATCTAACCATGCGTAACACAGAAGGAAGGAAAGAGAGAGAGAGAGAGAGAGAGAGAGAGAGAGAGAGAGAGAACATTAAGAGGGGGAAATGGGTAATGTTTATTCAGAAGGGTTCTTGATTCTTGAAGTTCCATCAGTACAAAATATCAACAGATATCTAGTTAACTTTCTGTACTACTTGCACTAACCTAAATCATTGAACCCCCAAACTATCATACTATTTACCCTTTCCCTCTCAAATGATCTGTTAGACAAAGGGTCTGGTTATATTTGCTGTTAATTTTCAAGCTTTGTTATGTTACAGATCATTGGTCTAAAATCTACTCTAGTTGAAAGCCCTACTTTTCTCTACAAGTAAAAGAAGGGTGGCGGAAAATGGAAATATACCACCACCATGAAAACTAAAAGCAATTCCCACAACTGTTCTAAACTATCCCAAGCTTGAGATGAACTGAGCATTTGTAGGAAAAGTAAGTCATGATGAAACACTAACATCTTTCAAGGCTCCATCTTTACCCATTCATAACGGCCCAGAAGGGGTTTCTCGTTCACGAGATCAAAGTTGTACCTGCAACAAATATTCAGTGGGAAAGATTATATTACCACAAGGTGGTAAATGGCATTTGCAGTTAGTATGTCACAAGGGAAAGAACCAAACACAAAAAAACATATGGTGATGTGGTGTACTTCTCAACAAATTGTCTTTGCTGCTCTTTTTCTGCACCAGCAAAAAACTCTTCCATTTCAAGTGCCATTGGAATGTGTCTTTCCATTGAATTTTGAATTATACCATTAGCCTCAGTTGAACTGGTAGGACTAGTAGTAGAACCAAGAGTTCTGATGTTGTCTGGATCCCTTATCAAACTAAATGGTGTGGTCTCCCTAGCGCTCCTGTTACAGAGATGTAATCCATATCAGAAACACATTGTAGAAATTCCACAGTTAAGAGATGAACAATAGAATGCGCTGAACAGTAAACGGTCTCCTTTCCCCAATCATGAAGAGTACCCCACCTGATATTCAATAAGTGCATGTGCCCACCAATCATTTACAGCTTTGCTATTCAAGATACCGATTTACCAAGGCACAAAATGTATTCATCATGTTACAATACAAGGCAATGAGAAATTTTTGTCACACCTACACTTGGGAGAACAAGCTACAAAAGGGCCAGCAAGAATTTTACTCACAAACTCCAATTTTTATTCTTTTTTTTTTTTACCAATGGAGACGAAGCTCTCCGCTCATTTGCCATATCATGCAAAAGAAAAACAAACCATAGCTCCTGCTCATTTACCAATCAGTGAAAACTGACAATTTCTTTATATAAAACCTCAACAAAATTACAAAATAAACAAAAACTGTGAAAATGGGTAGAACCCACTGCTAAATATGTCATCATAAGAACAAAGATACAAGTCATTTTTCATGTGATTCAGGGAAAAGGAATAGAGATAAATTTGGGGAAAAAAAAAAAGAACACAAACATATTGCTTTCTAGGTCAGAAAGGAACAGCGGGAAACAAAGATGAGGGAGAATTGACTTAAGTGGTTTGGACATATTTATGGACGGCCTATTATGGCACCAATGAGAAAGAGTGATATGATAGCTATTGGCGGAAAACACAGGGGTAAAGGAATATCAAAATTAATTTTAAATGAAATAGTAAAAAAAGATATAATAACTTTTGTTTTAAGAGAACACATGGCCCTTAATAGAGCTCAATGGCGAAACAAAATTCATGTAGCTAACCCCAAAAAAAATTGCACAAGACTTTGTTCTTTTGAGTTGAGTTTACAGGTTTGCCAAGCAAATATGAGAAAATCTTTAGAACTACACAATTTCCCCTACAAATCACAAATGCACTAGCAAAACAGACCACAGCACTGGGACTTGCCGAGAGATATGAACTTAAAACTCTAATAATCTATATAGTGCAAAACGCTATATTTATATGAGTTTTAAGTTCATATCTCTCTGCAAGTCCCAGTGCTGTGGTCTGTTTTGCTAGTGCATTCCTTGATTTTGCTACTTTTCTTTGCCTACATTTTTCTCAGAATGGGAGGCTCCGAACCAAACTTTTCCAAGGTTTTCTTCATTAAATAATCTATTGATTTTAAATAAAAACTCTAAACCTCCCTCCCCACAAATAAGGAAAAACTCAACTCTATTGATTTTAAACTCCAAAAGATGAAAATCAATTATTCAATTTTCTTTTCGACTTTTCCAAGATTTTCTTCATTAAATAATCTAAATTAAAATTTTCCATTTACATAAAACACTAATCTTAAAAATTGAAATTTCACATAACGAATGCAATAAATTCCGTCACTATTCACTCAATTAATAAAACTCCAAAACATTTTATCAGAAACAATACAAATTAATTTTGAATTTCTGAATATACCCCAAGTTTTCTCACCAACCAAACACTTCATAAAAAAATCTTTCAAACAAACACTAATTAACCAAAATTCACGCTCCAACACTATTTCAACGTTTTCTCACCAGAGCACTTCTGAAAAATAAAATTAATAATACCTTAATCAACAAAATTGAGTCTTAAGAAAAAATCATCTATCGAACTCCATAATATTTCAGCCAAAAAAAAAAAAAAAAATAAAAACCAAAAGAATTCACATTTTTTCATTCAAACTCCAAAAAAATTCCTCGCTAAATAAAAAGATAATTTTCATTTATTCACATACCCAAATTTCTCAGCAGCCAAACAGAGCATGCAAAAAAAAAAAACGTATTTTGCACAAAGCATGCCAAAAACCTCTTCTTCTTCTTCTTCTTCTTTTTTTTTTTTACCGAAAAAGCCCTAATCAACAAAAATCCCAGCACAAAAATTCATCTTTATTATTTCAAAATCCATAAAATTATTCACAAGAACTATTTATTCAATTTTCCCAGATTTTATCAGAAACCAAACAGAGCATGAAAAAAAAAAATTCGCAAAAACTCCAAATCAACCAAAACCCAAAAAATCACTTTTATTAATTCAAAGTACAGAAGATTATTCACATTAATTAAAAAAGAAAATTCGTTTATTCATTTTTCCCAGCAAACAAACAGAGTATGCAAATCAACAAAATTGAGAAAGCCAGAAAAACCCACCTCTCTCTACCTTCAAATTCGAACATATTCTCTCCGAAAGACGCTTCAAGAACCCTATCACCACTCTCTTCTTTGTTGTCAATTTCTTGATTATCTGTATCCAAACAACCCTCCTCTTTACCCACCATCTTGTCCTCCGCCTGCATGCAACCATTTTCTTCGCCAAAAGACCCAGAATTGGCAGAAGACCCAACTCTCAACCTCGAACTCGTTTTAGAACTAGGGTTTTGGTTTACCTTTTCTTGCCTAGGGTTTGGCAAATTGCTCTGTTTTGGATGCTGTCTCTGTCTTTTTGCATCGATGTTGGCCACAACGATTTGGGGTTTTTCTAGCCGTCGACTTCTGAGCTGAAGGTAGGACCCATCGGAGTCCGCCACCGCTGCCGCCGTAGAGAGCGGTGCAGCCGCGGATTTCTTGAGACGTCGCAAAGCTAGGGTTTTGGCCCTTGTACGTACGCCTAGAGAGGCTTCCACGAGGGCTCGCTCTCCTGTTGTCTTCGACTTCCTCATGAACTTCCCCATTTTTGCTCTGCGTTAGCGTGCTTGTTTAAGACAAAGCCCCCACGGAATTTGAAAAAGAAAGCATAGGGAAAGAGAAGACAAGTGGAGTTTCAAGAAAGAAAGAGAAAACAGGTGGTAGAAAAAGAGGGGGAGAGAGACAAGGGGTGGGTTTTCTGTTGTCGGTTGTACAGAGAGAGAGAGACAGAGAGAGAATGGAAGATGAGCGGTTTGCAGTTGTTGGTTAGGAGCTCTTTTTCCGGAAGGGAAAGGGAGGACTGAAAAATGAAAAAAAACAGGGTTGGGGCAATGGCATGAGAGATTGTAATTTCAATATCTCATGGTATAGTTCTTGTAACTATTGTTAAATTTACCATCTCCCTCGTCAGACATTTTTTCTTTCTTTTTTTTTCTTTTTTCTTTTCTTTTTGTTGTGGTGTGTATTTTTGAATTGTATTTTCTTTGTTGTGTTTTTTTAATCAAAATATCGTATTTTAGATTTTATATAGACAATGAATATCGTAAGAAAGCTATACATATAGCCACATCGACATTTCACTCCAAAAAACTTTAAGAAGGTTGTGATTTGATGAGTTAAGACAAAATTTTAACCTTGAAAAATATCACACGGAACTTATTGTATTGTCGTGTCAAGTACGTGCGTGGGGCACCTTGTGGAGTCTTTTTATGGTTCGCAAATACACCAAACAGTGTAGTCAGAGTTAAAAATTGGACATACGTATTAATATAAATGGATTATGGAATAGACATTGAGTACAACACGGTCGGGATCCCACAATAAGCTTCCACGGGTCGTGAGGGTTATGGTGGGGCGGTGGGGGTGCGGGTGGTAGTGGTGGGTGTGGTACGGTGGCGATAGTAGTGATAGGGGTTGCGGCGGTGGTGGTGGCGGTAGAGCGGTGGGGGGGGTTGTAGAGGTAATGGTGGAGTGGTTTCAAACACTTTTTTTTTAAAAATATTTATAATAAATAATTATTAGAAAACACTTTTAAAAAATTACTTCAAACGCACCCTTAGGGACCTATTTTTTCTATTAAATTTGAGATTTTAATATTAGCCGTCAGATTAACTTTAAAGTAAAATTTAAATATATCTTAACTACGAATAACAAAAATTATTTTATTTATTTTTTAAAATTTGAATTATATTATGTTTTATTATATAAATTTTAGGCATTCATATGTTATATAAACCAGGATTAAAGTATTTTAATTCTTTATGACTTTTTAGTACATTTTCTAATATAACAACATCACAAAGAATGATGTTATTTGAACTTAAAAATTTGATCTAATTTATTGACATAATTATGCGTCTACATAAAAATCATTGGATTAGTACCAAGTTCTAATGTTTGATAAGGCCTACAGTCAATTCAAACGTCACAGTGAATTAGATCAATAAACTAACTTCCAATAATATTGGCAAAGGCATAAAAGATTTGAACAAAGAAAATAATTGTTTAACCAAAGAAAAGAAATACAAAAATGAAAACAATGTACACAGCTATTAACTCGCGATACGAGTTGTAGGGGACTTATAAGACTCGCGAGAACTAAGCATTGGATACCTTCTTATTTGTGGCCAAGTGCAAAGAACCTGGAATTGAATTATTATTTTTTGTTGTTTAAGTATTTACTACGTTAAAACCTATGCCCCACCCCTTAAAAATGGGGACCACTCTACGTTGGGGTTAAGAGGGCATTATCAAGTTTCCTCCACTTTTGAAATTAAAAGTTGGCCTAATGCTTATTGTCCGTATATTAGATTTTAAGACAGCAAGTTTGAATATTATTATTATTTTTTTATAAAAATAAAAAATAAACAAGTCTCTTTTACGAGCCCGGTGAAAAATAGTATATCCTTTTTTATAATGTGGATATTCATATTTCAAAGAAAAAACAAGTTTTATCGGTACCATAATTAGGACTCTTAGTCGACCAAGTTCGAGCCGAACTCAAACCAAGTCTAAAAAACTTGTTTCTTAATCGAGTCTAAGAAATTGTTTAAGTTCAGTTCGTTTAGAAAACGAGTCGAGTTCGAATATTTACACATAAATCAGTTGAGTTTGTCAAACTTATCGGACTTGTTTTTTAAACGAACTTAAAAACTTGTTTAAGTTCGAGTTCGTTTTCTAAACGAACTCGATTTGAACGAGTCAAAAAGAATAAAAAATGAGTCGAATTTGAGCCAAAATCGAGTAGTTTAGTTCGATTAACAGTCCTAATCATAATTAGATGAAAAAAAATATTATTTTCTTGATATCTAAAATTATATTTCATAAGAATTTTTCGTTTTCAAATTCAACAAATCATGACTTTTAAGTGTAAAATCGTGTTTCTAAATCTCTATTTTCAGGCAGAGCCATTTATGTTAGCTTCCTTCTAGATTGAAAACCTTTTTCCCTTAAGCCCAATAATATTATAATAATCCATCATTCTCTTTTATCTTTCAATATTCTCCATTTCAATAACATTATATGTGTCCATTTGTGTCGTGTCACGTCATCAATGTGTTATTATTTTTGTGTCATTTCATTGTAATTTGTATCGTCTTTATATTAATACTTACAAAAAAAAATTATTTAATATTTTATAAGTTTCAAACATTAATCAACTTAATTATTATGCATATTTATCAATCGTGTCAATTTTAAATTTGTGTCTCATAAATAACTTTATTTAGACCTAAAATACATGGTTTACTAATCTAATTGATCATAATAATTAAACGATAATAAATTTTAATAAATACTAAGACTCACAGTCAATTCAATATATATAAATGACATTACTTTTCTCCATTTAGTGAGTAATCCAATGCAAAGGAAAAAAAAATTTGTTATAATAAAAAAAAAAGATATTGTAATATCATCATATTTCTGAATACCAATCAAAGCAACTCTGGCTCTATTTGATTTACATCTCAAAAATTGTTTCCTGTTTTCGAAAATAGTTTTGGGAAGAAAAGTTGTTTGATGAATTTTTTTTTTTTTGAAAACTGAGAACAAAATTTAAAGAATAAGTTAGAACTGTTTTGTGTGTTTTTGGAAATAACTTTTTTAGAATTTACAAAACACTACTATAATACTTTCACTACCACCACACTTTCATCATCATGACCACTATCACCGCTACATTTTCATCATCATCACATTTATATTTTTATTATTTTTTAGGTTATTGTCCAAATAAGTTTTATTATTTTCTATTAAGTAGAATTATTGTTGGAATTATATAATCAAAAAAGTACTACGACACAAAAAATACTAAAAATAATTTTCTAAAACCCTTCAAAAAATTAATTTCTAGATGTTATTTTTTAAAACACAAACCAAAAAGTGCCTCCAAATTCCTTTGAGTTTCTCTCCGTGCCAAATTGTGGACATGGGTTGCTTGTGTTTTCATTCCTACTCTCTCATTCCCACTTCTTTTTTCCTAAAGTTTTTCTTCCCTTTCCTTCAAAGCTAATCATGCTTTGAAATGAAGAATTGAAATTTGAATTCGTTTATAAATACCCGTTCCAAAAAAATTCATTTATAAATAAAATTCAATGGTCCTACTTGGTTTTGAAAGAAAAAAAATCATCCATCATTGGGGTTGAATTATTATTATTACTATTTTTTTCAAACATTTGGACCAATTTGGTATCAAATTAACAAAAAAGACGGTTGAATTATGTAGTTTCATTCTAATCAAGAACATATGGAATGGGAAAAACTTATATTGGGTATGATTTTTTAGCCTGAATGCCAATTCCATGGTTGGTTTAGCATTGCATTAAATGGGGGGAAATCAAAATTTCTAAATTAATTTTTTTTTGACTTATTTAAAAAAAAAAATACGTAAACAATGGCAAAGAAGAGCATGAAAAAGGGCCTAAGATCGTCTCTCATCTCACACAAACTTTTACCCAAATTTGAGTGAAAAAAAGAGTAAAAAAATTGATTTGATAGAGATTTTTCCAATGGACGGATTCTTTTTTAGACTCAAATCTTTTTAAAAAATTTCAATGTTATCCCAATAACTCTTTTTTCTTAAAAAAAATAATCTAAATTCGTATATACATAATTTGTATGTACTGCATTTGTGGCAAATTCGTTTGTACATAAATCGTATGCACTGTGTTTGTGGCAAAATTTCATTAAGTGCCTCTTGTGGCAAATTGAAAATTCCAAATTCGTATGTAATAATGAAAATTCCAAATTCTATTAAGTATACGAAAGTATATATATCTATATATATATTTTTTGAAAGTATAAAGATATATATATATATATAGATTCCTAAACATATTGTGTTTGTGACCAGAGAGAGAGAGAGAGAGAGAGAGAGAGAGAGAGGGTTTACTTGAAGAGAGATCCACCGACAAACACAGAGTTGAAGCGGTGTGAAAAGAAGAGAGAGAATATATTTTTTACCGTTAGATTTTTGGGTATAGGTTTTGAGTCTCCCTTAATTTGGCTTTAGAACAAAGTTTCTCTTCATTTGGTATAGGTTTGGGTATAAGATTGAAGAAAGTTTTTTGCCCACTTTTTTTTTTTTGTATGTCTTTTTACCCTAATTTAAATTTGGATCTAATAGAATTCGAAAAGAATGGGTATAAGAAATCAATCTTTAAATTGAGGTTAGCAGTTAGCCTAATAATTACAATCCCGTAATTAGATCTTAAGATCGTGAGTTCAAATTTCGTTATCCCCCTCCATATAATAATGTCTCACAAAAAAAAAAAAAGGCATAGTTGATTTATATTTCTTGAATTCATGATATCCAATTGCTGTTACAAATATAATTAGTGTAATCTCACATTTTTTTTTTCAAATCAAACCTTGGAAGTCTGGAATTAGGGAAATTACAGTCAAGGCATGGGACCAGTGGTGAAAATGAAATGGCTTTTTGTATGCCTCTTTGAAGACAGAGCTCTCTCTCTCTCTCTCTCTCTCTCTCTCTCTCTCTCTCTCTCTCGTTTTCTTTTTTTCTAGGATTTCAATAGTTCAATGAACCTTCTGGCCATTGATGAAATTGGTAAGTCATAAATTTTTGTGGCACAAAATTCCTTAAAAATCACTGAACTCTAGTTCCATTAATGGCTTGACTCTTGACCACTCGAAATGGAAAAATGCCCCTTATCTTGTTTGGTTTCGATCGCAACTTAAAAAGTTATTGTTTGGCATTAAAGTTTTGTGTTAGACTCCTCTCCAATCGTAAGATAATTGGAGAATTTTTTAATTTGTTTAGTCAACTAATCTAGTTTATCTTAGGTTTTTGAGTTTATTTTCTCTCTAATTATAAAAATAATTGGAAGATTCTTCAATTTATTTTACATGGTGAGAATCTATCCACATTAGCAAAACTTGGATAGATCCCGAAAATTATTAGAAGAATTAGGAAATCAATGGTGGATTATTTGATAAACTATTTCCTAATTTGTGTCCCCATCTTTTCCTATCGTTGTATTCCTTGTACACTTGGGAAGTTTCTATGGTACCGTCGGTAGTACCGGTATCAAAAATTACAATTTTTTGAAATTAAATTATAATTTTTTGAGATGTAAGTTACAATTTTAAAGGACATGATCAATTATAGAATGTTGAGATCAATACTGCATTTTTTCATGACCTCCTTCGAACAGTTACAACTTCTCTTTTTAAAGTTATAATTTTATCATATAAAATAATAACCAACAATATCAGTATAAAAAACAAAAAATCAGTACAATAAAATTTCCCGTGGACGGATTAATAGTCTATTGAATCATCTAGAACACATAGGTCACAATGATATGCTTCTGATAAGGCCTTGCTTGGGGTGATGATAGATAAACCTTGGAGACTAGGTAATCTTTCATATTGTGAAGCACCCTCATGTCAGTGGTAGGAAAGGAAAATACTATTTCTATTTAACATGTCGACATGATTTGTTAATCTTATGGTAAGTTATAAGTTGACCCATAACCCGCGGATTGACCCATGTTCTGTGACCCATAGACTAACCCATAGCCCACAATTGACCCCGACCCCCTTATGTGTGTATTTTTTTTATTAAATATGTTTTAGTTTTTGTGTTAATATATGTATATATATTTTAGTGTATTAGTGTGTGTATATTTATATTTTAGTGTATTACTAATATGTGTGTGTGTGTGTTTTAGAGTATTAATGTATTTATTAAGAATTTTAATTTTAATTATTTTATGGATTAATCAGTTTAACTCAACACGTTATAAACTTAACTCATTATAACTTATTTACTAGGTGAGTCAAAAATTAATTTGATTTATTTTAACCTGATCTAATTTAACCCAACTCATAATCAATTCAAATTGGTTTTTTGCCACCCCTAATCTTATCAGTCACGACCGATCCCCCTAAGTTCAGTAAGAAAATTAATGCTCCTCAATCGTAGTGATGACCCACCAGCAAGACTAACTTGAAACGTATACTTCCAAACCGTACAACATTCATGTAGGTTGCCAATATATTTTGGGAGTGCGATCTCTTTAAATGTACGCGTTCCTTATTAATTTTTTTTTAAGGTTCGTTTGTTTAGTAGGAGAATGATATAAAATACAAGAAAGATAAATTTTTTAAATCTTTTGTGTTTGGTTAACATGAAAAGAAAAATAATAGAAAAAATAATTTTCTTTCATGCTTGCATTTTCTCACAAATAACCAATTTTTTTTCCTTGTAAAAAACACAAAAAAATACAAGAAAGTTGTGATCTATAATTAACTTTTTATTTTACCCTTATTTTTCTTAAAATATTTCATTAGTTATTAATTTTAAAAAAAAATTAATATGAATTTGATTAATCATAAAATTTGGCCCAAAGACATCTGTGTTGGTGATTGTCTTAGAATTAAGTTTCGAGTCACTTTTTAAAAAAAATTTAACTTTCAATTAAAATTACATATTTTTTTCCTTTTTAGACCAATTTAATATAATTAAGGGTACTTTAGATAATTACAAAAAAAATCTTATAACTTTCTTTTCTTTCAAATAATAGAATGAAATTTTTTTAACATTTTTTGGTAAATTTTTCATTCTAAACAAATCCATGTATGAATATATATTTTTTATTATTGTTTTTTCTTTCACTTCATTTTCTATCATTTTCNCCATGTATGAATATATATTTTTTATTATTGTTTTTTCTTTCACTTCATTTTCTATCATTTTCATTTTCTATCATTTTTTTTTCTTAACCAAACGAACTCTTAGTAGATTACTTATCGTGAATTTTAGTGAAAACCCTTTAAATATAATTGTGAATAATTTACCAAAAAAATTAGAGAAAATTTGAATCTTATGTCTTGACGCGTAAGACTCACTTTTTATCATAGAAATAGTTATATATGACATAGTTTTATAATTATGAGTTTCAATGGGGTCTATTTACTAATTTGTATATCTGTTAGTAAATAGTTATACCATGTCACACTGCCGATATAATATAACGGTTAAACATAATATTTTTTTCCCATAATTGGTCTTCCAATGAGCATAGGGGGTATATCCGTTGGCGTTGGTCTCCAGTCTTTGTTTTGTTGGCAGTTGGCTTCAGAAGACTTATTACATCAAATACTATCTCTCACTGGTCCATTAAGGGTAGTGGCTACTGGTAGCACAACCATGTGGGAGGACGTCGCAGATGTCAGGGACAGACACGACTTCTTCAAAGGTTAGAAGACCATTGAAAGACACCCGAGACAAGAGCATGCCATGAAAGAAGTACACTATAGATACAACAAGGACATTGTAAAATTATTATTCCATATTATACCTCATTTTTTAACTAATAAAAATGTGGCACATATGAATTTTTTTTTTTTTGGTTATTTCAATTTATTTGAGATAATGGCACGAGAAGTCAATGACCGGACGTGCTACAACCTAAGGATTACTAAGCAACTCTTTGGAATTCGTTGATTGTTCTGTATGAATTTACAATAATTAAAAAAACTCTTATTCGTTGTAAGATTACTTAAGAAAAAGGTTAGTGAAAAATTTAGAGAGTTTACTTCTACACGGATTACAAGAAACAAAGCTTCGTAGACTCGATAAATTGTAGACTCGATAAATTGCTTATCGAATGCCAACTACTACATAGGCCGTTCGCGGATAAAGCTCTTCGAGCTTGTAATGAAAACTTCTGTTCGGTACCTTACCTTATCCCTCTTTATGATCGATCATGAATTCTTAGTTAGGTCACAACATATGCTGTTAAGATCGATCACAGGTACTAATTCTTAGTTAGGTCACAACAACTGAGAGGCCACGATGCCTCCAAATAACACACAATAACCAGCTTTCCAGTTCCCACCATTGTGTTCCAGAACTACCAGAGCTGAAAAGGAAAGCAACATGTACAGCAGGCCATATGACACCAAAACCTCGAACTTCAATTGAGTACTTGTGTTTCTACCAAAACCATACTACTCCCATCAAATTTCTACCCTAATATTTGTCATCAAATGATATTAGTAAATTCATCATCGTCATCTGATAAGTGGATCTCATGAACATTTAATAGTGGTAAATGTGCCACCTCATTTGCTGAGGCGAACTTGGTGTAAAAATGCAATACGAGTTGCATTAGTCTCTGGTGGCGAAGCCACCTTAGGCTCGAGAGGGAAACTTGCCCCCCTACTTTTGGATCACCCAAAAGTAATTTTTGCTCTATTAAATAGTCAATTTCTCAACAAGTTAGAGAATAATGCTTCACAACTAAATGAACAATAATTTTGTCAAGGAAGTCCACGATTGAATATATTGAAAGAAATTTTATGAAAAATTTAATTTAGAATTAATCAATCATAGACGATACGTTTAAATTGAAATATGCTAAAAAAAATTATTTTATTTCTTTTTTCATCAAATTTTGTTTAGACTAGATGAAAACTGATTTTGGTGTTTCATACACCAATTTGGTCCCCAACCATTATATAGTTTTTCGTGTTTGAACTTAACTTTTTTTTCAGCTAATTATTTACTTTTACTATATTTTACTCCCCTAACCCATAATCCTGGCTCCGCTCCTGTTAAGTCTTTCTAGGGTTATGTACATCATTTCCATATCATACCAGATACAAAATTCACTAAGACTTGCCAAGCCTCAAAAACCAATTATGTTTTACCCAATGTAAAACATTTTGTGTGTTGTGTGTGATGTACACGAGAAGGCAGTGTCACGTGATACCTTGCAAGCACTGAATATTTTCTCCTATTATGGAATCTCATGTAAACACTGAAATCAGCAGTCTATGATATAACATCAAATAGATCCTGGTGTCTTGATTTATTGAGTTTTCTGTCCTATGACAATGTTTCTCATGTGGTGGAATGGCAACACAAATTTTGTTATTACGAATGTATAAAGGTATCATCAATGCAAAGAAAATTTACAAGGAAGCGCAGTTTCAGTTGCAAAATGACGAAGATGAAACAAAGTGAAAATGAATGAGTTCAGAGCATGGAGTCGGTACCTTCTTGATCTTCTTCTAAGGTATTACATGAGGGTATATGAGGAGCTGCACCTTCTTCTAGATCCCGTGGAGCATCATCTGAAGAGTTAGGAGCAGGTGAAACATCTTCCTGGTCCTCTGAATCATTGGAGCCATCCTCTTCAGAATGTTCAGGACCTAGCAATATTAAAGTACCCTCGAGATTTGGCTGTACAACCACAAACTTGTGGTCTGGTTTATGCTGCTGATTAAATCGGCCAGGAAGCTTGGAGGAACTATTATAGCATCCTTCACACAAGTCAAACCCTATTTTCTCCAGGCAGTCCATGCATTTGTATCGTTCACCAATAATAGGACACATCTGCGTAAAAAAGTGGTGTAAGTAATGTTTTAAACTAGTTCTCTTGAGTCTATGGGCTTTAGATTGCACGGTGCTATATTCCTTGCATCAGAAAGAGACCAGATGAGTGTTTGTTTCCCACAGTTTCAAATATTATACTGGGATTTGTATTTCATCCCGTGGTTAGATTGTCTTCATCCCTCCTCGCCTTTTGTCTACCTCTCTCAAGCTTTCCAAAGGTGAAGTCACAAAAAAATCTCCAATGTTAATGCCAATGAAAGCAAAGACACTGCTAGACAAATATGCACAAGCATTGCATCATCTAGACTATCGAAAGTTTAATATTCTGCTGAATAAATGGTTTCCCTTCTGGTAACATGCCCATATACTGCCACCAAAAAATCCATGGTCAAAATGTAATAAACCCAGGCATGACATATCTCCCGATTCTCTATTTTCCAATAGACAGCTAACTTGTAAACATATGAAACATGAACAAAAACTTAACGTACCATTTTAGCATCTCTGTTCACTATCAATTTCCTTGGAAATGATAGGTCAAGATCAATTTGATATTACAACCACCGAACAACTTTTTTATTCCTTTTTTTCCATTTTAGGAGTGGAGAACAAATTTAAGCCAGAAGAGTGCAGTAACATTACCCCGCAATAATCACAACCAACTCCAGGATGAACTTTAGGCCCCTGGCCAGACCACCATGATGAGTAAATATTTCTGGGCAATGACTCATGTGTAGCAGCTTCTTGTTGAGCTCGTACTGAACCTGATGTCAAGTTACGTAAAACAGTGCTCAAATTTAGGGAGGATCACCAAAATTACATTTGACTGCACCTGCCATGTAATGTTCATAATATTATGCTCATAGTGACCCAGTTATCTGTGAAATGTTATGCAACAAGAAGGGCACAGAATTTTCTGCATCATAAGCAATAATAACACTTAATGGCTTATTGGTCAAGTGGAACGGAGATGCAAAAAGAGGATAATGAATGGAGAAACCATGGGATCAAGGAATAGAGGTTGTTATAAATTTATGCCATATTAGGCAAAAACTAATTATTTTTAACATTCATGTGCCTATAAATCGTACCACTCCAATGGTCTCTTTTCGGCAGAACTAACACTATTTCAAAACGTTACGTTCACCAACACTATTATAGTGTTGAAAAGGTATTTTCAATCATCAATTTTCTTTTCAAGAGCACCACTTTACCACTGCAACAGTTAATTTATTCAAGATATTTGGTATGTTATGCATAATACATCCCCTCAATAAAAGTCTAAAATGAGTACTACATGCATGTGAAGTAATGCACGCATCACATCGTATCATGCTTACTGAGTGCAGAATATTAAATGGATGAGAATGTGCATATGCAGGTATGCATATGACTACAAGTACTTGTGTCTAAGCATGCATGTAACTTCCATAAAATTTGTATCACAAGCAGACCTAAGTAATGATCCACATTAAACCAACAGGAGCATATTAATAAAATACCACAAAGAAAGTAGAACATACAGGTTGATGGACTCCCCTGTTGACAATCAGTCATTGTAAGTACAGTCTCTTTTCTTGATGCATATTCTTCAGGAAATTGCTCCTCCAAAAAATGCTTCAGAACCAAACAAACATTTGGGAACCCATTTGGATGAACACTTGGACATAAGTGGCAACTACACGCCTTATTTCCTGGATTGATGATGCAAGCTTCACAATATACTGCAAAAAGGAAGATGCTGAAAAAATATGAATTTTCCAATAATAATCTATTTCCCAATGCACAGAATGGCTATTTAAAGTGGTAAGGTTTACCATGGCCACAATTGAGAACTACAGGTCGACAGAGAAGTTGCTTGCACAAAGCACACAGCAGATCAGTAATAAATACCCGCTGGCAAGTTCCATGTGCAATTTTATCTCCAGGCATACTAATTTCTTGACCAACCACATCCCCCATGGCTTGATAACTCGATGTGGTAGTTGTATTCTCTTTATCAGGTCGATTAATTTCGGATGAAGATTTAATTAGAGAAGTTTTCCCTTCACATGAACCATATTCTAAATGCCACCTTTCATGTAAACTGGTAGTAGAATGTGGAGAAGAGGCATCTTTATTATCTAACTCCGTACCAAAACTGGATGCCGATAGATAATCATCAAATTGGGGTGAGAAGGATCCAGATTTCTTCTCTTCTTCTGGAACATTGAAGATGAAACAGAATGACATTAGATACTACCACTCTATTAGATACTAGGATTCAGTACACTGTACACAATAGGTCACTAAAGTTTGCAGTGATTTTAATTTGGTCTTTAACCTTTTGTTCTTGTAAATTTTGTCCTTGAAACTAATGACATTGCTCCAATGTGGTCCCACGTATTAATACATGACTGATATTGAGGGACATTTTTTGTCATTTAGTATCCAAATAAT
Organism: Ilex paraguariensis; assembly: GCA_963454935.2. Lineage (NCBI taxonomy): Eukaryota > Viridiplantae > Streptophyta > Magnoliopsida > Aquifoliales > Aquifoliaceae > Ilex > Ilex paraguariensis. The sequence goes on from CAUOFW020001147.1 coordinate 17,745, forward strand.
GGAAATTCAAAAAATCAAAGAAAAAGAAAAAATAGAGGTCGCCTCCCTCTCACAACCCATCCACCGCAAGGATCCACCCCGAACACCAAGCAACTGTAAACTCCAACTTGCCACTCTCTAACGAACACCTGCAAAGATTCCCTTTTGTTAACATACTTTGAACCAACCCCCTGCCACTATCTCTGCACACAATAGACACCCACTCCTCCAACACCTCCCCCCCTCCCCCCCCAAAAAAAAAAATAATAATAATAATAATAACCCAAACCCACCTTTCAAACTCCATAACATTTCCTTCACCTTTCAAACTGATGGTGGGCGACATTTCAATCATTGTTTATCTCAAAAGAGCATAAATTCAAAAGAAAAAGAGATTAAGATGCCTCCCATTCTCTATCACCCCATCCACCCTCCATGCAAAGATATACCCGAACTCCAAGCAATCATTGTCGTTCCCATTAACCACCCATTCTATCTGTCTCTCTAACCAATAACTGCAAAGCTACCCATTCTCTAACATGCTGCAAACAGCCTAAACAACAAATGCCCACTCCTCTCTCTCTATCTCACATTCAGTCCCAACCACCACCAAAACCCACCTTACAAACTCCGCACTATTTCCTCCAAAAGAATGAAAATAGGATACAAAAGTTCAAATTCCTTCAACCTTCGTACATTTTAACAACTTAAAATACAACATAAATGAACCTCTTTCCCATATAACCCTAAATAACTCAAACAACCATAAAAAAAAAAAAAAAAAATTCCACTTGAATTCATTCAAACTTTAAAACATTTCCTCAATGGAATAAAAACCAAAATTTTATTCAAATCCTTAAAAGGATTGGGATTTTCTCCTCATCAACTTCTAAGATAAAGATAAGATCCATTGGAGTTCGTTGTAACTGCTTCCATAGAAAGTGGTCCTGCCATAGATATTCTGGAGGTGTGGGAAAGCTGAGGTTTGCTCTGCATATGTGTTTGATCTGCTGCCAAGACAAAGTTCTCATGGAGTTTTAGCGAAACCATGAATGGAATTTTAAGAGAGAGAAGAGGTGGGTTTTTTGTTGTTTGCTAGAAACTTGGAATGAGTTTGCAATCATTGGTTAGAGAGAAAGAGTGGTGGGTTGACAAGGATGGGGGTGGTTGCTTTGCGTTTGGGTGGGCCTTTGTGGTGGATGGAGTGGTAGAGAGATTAAGACGGAGAGGAAGGCAGCCTCTTTTTTTTTTTTTACTTTTTATTTTGCATTTATGTCTTTTTTATATATACAATGACAAAAATGTCTCAATATCAGTCCTGTGATACAAACATGATTTTTTCGATCCAAAATTCTAATAATCGTTAAAAGAGTGGATACGTTGAAGCAAATGACAATATTTGAAGGCCAATTTGAGAAAACTCAAAGATTAAGGATCAATTTGAAATTTCCAACAAATTTCAAGGACCAATGAATGATGTAGTAATTAACCCTAGATAATACAGACTAAGAAATGATAATATTAACCAGTCTGGTACTACATGCTTCAACAGAGGTGAGCACAGTAGTGATATAGAGCTAGTAACTTAAAAGACAGTTTAACAGAAAGGCAAATTAAAATTTAAGTTAAAAAATACAACATCAATTCATTATATAAATCCCTTAGAATTTCAAATGATGAACCATATTGCACCAATACAGAGATGTCAATTTAACTAGGCATACAGTCAGACAGATCCAAAACCATATCGACCATCTGGTTCTTTTGTGATCAATATTGGTAGATATATATACTGGTAAAAATTTTAAAGCTTGGCTGCTCCAACTATATAGTCAAACCAACTTGATCCTTCTGGATTTTATCTTTATTTTTCTGCATCATATGTCCAAGCTTGGGTTATTCTGATATAGAATTGACTGAGACTGATTCAGACTTTAGACCAAGTTAAAAGGTGGGGTAAATCAATGAAAGCTGATAACAGTTTTCTTCTCCGATGTATGATGTGTGTGCATATATCAAGCCACTTCTCAATCTATGATTCATTAATAAAGTTTCAATGCTACAAGGTTTTAGGCCAGGATACACTTAAGAAGGAAATACGTTAGATCATGGGCAAGGAAACTCATTACTTTAAACATCCCACAGATTTATTTAGCGAAATAGGCCTTGCTACACTTTTTTTTTCCCATATCTGCATTACTTTTTCACATGCAAATGCATAGTTTATGAATATTGCAGGACAGTAGAGAACTGTATCATGCCTTGTGGGTGTATGTGTGAGTGTTGATATCGAGCCACTTCTCAATATATGATTCTTACAGAGTCGCAAACCTACAAAAGGCCTTGATGCATCTAAGAAGGAAATTGGTTAAACCATGGAAGCGGAGTCTTACATTTCACATTAAGAGCAGTCATTTGGCATAGGCCACTCTACAGTTAAACTTTTCCACTTTTGACATCATTCATTGTGGATTAGAACAAGGAAGAACAAATTTAGCCCCTTTAAACACCACCAGATTCTTGGTTTCATGCCCCATAGAACTGATTTACAAAGAGACCTTACCTTCATGTCCTTCATCCACAAAGGAAACATGAATTTTCAATGTGCGCTTTGGCCCATTAAGAAATGTTGGTATAGCTTGGAAATAAAGCCCATCTTTTTTAAATTGTAGCAGTTTTGGAATAGCTTGAAATATCAAACACATCTTTGAATAAAATGTGGTCACATTCTGTGCAAATCATAAGTCTCACTCGAATTGTGGTTGCGTTGGAGATGTATAAGTTGACTAGGCCGAGTCATCCTTATCAACTCATAGCATATCGCATAATATCCTTATGCAAAGCCGCGTTTTCGCCTAAATCTCCAGACATGTCCAACTTTTCCTATTTAACCTTTCATGTGGATCGTCCAATGTTGTAGGCGCGACGCGACCGATGCATCTTAATACCCTACAAGTCTTTGACCAATACTAAAACCTTGAACAGTGGTTGTATTTCATATATTACTTTCACTTCCTTGACTTTAAGGTAGCATTCATTTCTCGATGGTGGGTTTCCAAAGTATTGCAACACAACAATCTAAACTTATTGCTTCGTCAATATCACTCCCTAGTTTACATGATCAGCTTCAACATGTTTACATGTAGGGACTGAAGTTGTGATCAAATGGTGTGGTTCAAGCCCTTAAACTATTTTTTTTTTTTGTTTATTTCAACAAGATTCTTACATACAATAGTGACCTGAGTAGCATCTAAAGTGGTCTGGGGTTAGGACATAGACATCAAATCGGACTATCATTTAGCCGAATTAAAGTCTCCATGGTATGCCCATAGTGTTGGCATAAAGCTCTAACCTTAGACTTGGCCATTGTCATCCCTATAAGTAAATATACAACTGTCATTGAGGGAAACATTTTCAAGAAGAGCTTGAAATGTGATCCTTTACTTAAAACAATCCAACCAAGAGCAACGGTTAATCGCGTGGGTCCGTTTTTAACTGGATCCTACTTCAATATATGCTCAAGCTCATTAAAGTCAAACCTCTTCGGAAGACTTTGGCAAGCAGTATGGCGTAGTCGTTCATGCAACTCGCCAGAATTGGATGACAGAGTCACAGAACTGCACAATGTAAGAATACTTGCACGTCCCTCTTCCACCATTGTCTCCAAAGAAAAAGTAATTCTTGATATGTAAGCACCTTTTTTGCTGCCCTCTGTTTTGAGACTCTAGGGCAATAAAAACCCTAAAAGTACTCAATCTCACTCTAGATAGCAGCAACCCACTAAAGCTTTCTATTTTTGCAGGAAACTCCCTTCAGATCCAACAGCACTATCACCTCTGTGACTCACAATTTTCAGGAATTGGCTTTGTGCGATGTACTATGAATTTTACGACTCTTGCTCAAATATTTTGAACATTCGCAAGTTTTAAGCAATCTTTAAAATTTTTCAATTCAAGGCGTCAAGATATTGTAAACATTTATTAGTGGAATTAATTGTCTATATAAACCAATCTGGAGAAATGAAAGCAATAAAGTATTGAAAAAGACGCACCTAACACTTGTCTTTTCCTTCTTTTATAGGCTATTGGGTACAACTTCACAAGCAAGATATGCATCAATCTGCAGATACTAGGAAAATGATTATAGGGCTCCCGACAAACTGGACAGTGCGACTCCTGCCAACTATCCATAGCTTTGAAAACACACCAGAAGCATGAAAGGTGACCACACCCTGCAAACAAGGAAATAAGGGAACTGAACTTTGTGAAGAAACAACGACCAATTTGTAGCTTTTGCAATGCCCTTTTACCTAAGACAACTGGTTTGTACAAGAGATCCCTGAAAAATAAACAAAAAAAGGAAAATTACAATCAATCACATTATTTGTCAAAGCAAAAGCAACTTTAATGGAAAATAGTTGATTACTCACACAGAAGATAACCAAAAACCCCTTTGACGTGGTTATAATTGGGGTTTCATTGGAGATGGTTACGTGAACCAAAATTGAGTAGTGACCACTAAAAAAAATTCCATCCCCGTATCTTTTTCCACCCACACGCACACAACCTGTCCTGCAACTTTTGGTATTCTTTGAATTTGCCCAAATACCAAGTTTGTTATCAGCAAAAAAAATACCAAGTTTGTTCTTCAATCAATTTCTTGTAGCACATGCTTCCACATATAATCAGCATATTTCTCATAGATTAACAAACTAACGCCGCTGTAATTCATTCAAAAATTGCAACAAACAAATAGTACCTTACACACACACATAATACAAATCAGGAATCGCCGTAGTTCTTTTAACTCTTAACTTCAGAACGCAAGAAATATGCAAACAATCACGCAATGCGAAACCATATGTATAGCGTATAACTTACAGGCAGACGCAACACTGAAATTCATCAGGAAATTCCTCCTCTACTGCAATTTCAGCAAATTCTTTTTCCAAATTTTCCATAACCGTGCGTTTTGATGAGTTTTTCTCCTCAGATCCAATTCCAGCATGTTCTTCTCTGTCCAAAGTTGTCATCACTGCGTTTATATATGTGTATATGTGTGTTAATATATATATATATATATATAGGCCTAGGCCACTTAGTCGGCGGCTAGGCCCCAATTTTTGTAAAATTTTGGGCCCTCTAAGGTTTTTAATTATGAGTACATTTATTTTGGAGGAACTAATTTAAAAGGATTAAAATTTTAATGATAGGTCCATTAACATTTCAATAATTTATCTAAAAATTTTTTTCACTTGCCAGCTATATTAGACTGCTAGATTTCTGAAACAAGGAAGGTAAACGACTAAATGTCTCTCTCTCATCTGTGAAGGAATTAGACAAATTTTTCAGCATCACTCTATCTTTCTTACACAAATTTATTAACTGCTATCATTACTGAGATTCACTTACAAACCACAGTGTTTGTTTAATGCCACTCCCTCATGCTCTCTCTCTATGAAGTGTGAAGCTTGAATCTGAACAAAGAAAGAACACCAAATCTCTCTATTTTCTTGTAGTTCAAAAATCTATCAATTAATTGATAACGATCAAGATTCAAGGATCAAAATTTTTTGGGNAGCTGGGCTGGTAATCCTAATAAATGTGCATCTATAAATTCCCACCAGATCATAACGCAGGACTGTCCAATCAGTAGGTCCATTCTTGTACCAATGGCAAAGCAAGAAAATTATGGTAGTCGGGACAAATTTTAAAAATAATAACATAAAAAATCAAAATAATAATTAAAAAAAAACACTTTGGTGCAATTTGTCCACAATTTTTTTTTTTTAATATTAAGTACTATTTTTTATTGTTTTAGCTTTTTCTTTAATTCAATTAAAGATATTTTTTTAATTTATTAAAATTAATTGTGACAAGAAAGAAGGGGTGAAATATAGGGAGCCACGTAAGACCCTATCAACAAAAAACTTTATGCATAATACTAGGGTAAGACTAAGTTAACTAGGGATGTTTTCAATCAAAAAGCTCACCTTGTGTACTGTCCACCTGTGATATTACTCCCCCTAATCCGTGATGGTATAGAAATTGACTGATGTAAAGCCAAAAAGAACTTGTCGCTAACTGCCACAGCCATTTGTGCTCTGTAATACAGCCCACATTAAAAATTCGATTTTATTAAAAATTTTGGATGGGAGAGATGGGATATCTAAGACGAGAGAAGGGAAAGGATACAACTATTTACATGGTTCAGCCTAATTAAGCTTTTATTCACGAATATAATTCTCAAAAAGACTTTCGCTTTCATTGATTGTAATTTACATCGTGGATTTGTGTGTATTTTGATACAAGGGAAACACCTATATTTATATGGTTATATGAATAGACAAAGTTTTCAGTCACGTTGAATTATTAAAAATAACGGCTTGTCTTTGTTTTCGAATTAATGGCAGGCATGTTATAAGATTTGATCCTGTTTATTGCGGAATCACCATGTTAAATTTTGGATGGGAAGAAATTCGATATATTTAAATTAAAAGAAGTGAAGAGACATAAAAATTTAGATGGTTGAAGCTATTTATATTTATATACATACACAAATTATACTCATTGAAACTTTGCAAAGAATTGGTGGGTTGCACATGAATTATACTCAAGGCTCATTTAAGGTACTAGATATTACACATGTGCAATTATTTTTGACAATCGCTTTAATTTTATATTTAACATATCGGTATATAGGTTATTTTGTTTTGAATTGAAATATTATGAAAAATTGCCTCAAATATGGTTTTTGTAATTTATAGGTCATATTCTATAGTTTAATTGTTAATATGGTAAAATACATTGGCCACATACCACACATACCTACCACAACAATCTTCTCTTTCGAAGTTTAAAGACAATAAATGATTGAACAAATTAATCTAGTCTAATTGGCAACCCTTCGATCTCTTGAGACTATATCAGCTAAGAGGTCAAGCGGTCAATTCTTGTCAAATGCAAGATTTATGGGTCGTTTGATAGCGTTTTTGTTTTTGTGTCTTCAAAAAACTAAAAACAGAGACAATTTTTTGTCTCTATTTTATGGTAAATACTGAAACAAAAAACATGTTTGGTAGTCATTTTTGTCTATCAAATTATGAGAATAAAAACAGAAAACATGTTTGGTAACTATCTCAAGTTTTGTCCTAAATATGTTTTATAATACCTCATTTTTTGTTTTCAAACAAATCAACATTTTATTTCATGAAAAATGATTTACAACCATGAATTAAAGGCATTCAACAAAGCACTAATCTTGCACAGCCAAATTTTCAAAAAAATTAGCCATGAAATTTGCCTCCCTATACACATACCCAATTTGATATTGCAAGAACACCTAAATGAGGAACCCAACTCACCTAAAAGGCCTTAACCTGCACCTTACCGCAATCAATCCCCAAATCAAACAACCTAAATAAAATACAAATAGACGTTATATTACATCAAAATACAAATCCAAAATTTTCATAAGGGCTTTGCTAATATAAATATTCCTTTTCTATGAAGAAAAATGGAACAGAGAAGAGAGTTTCTTTATCTTGGTGGTCAATGGATCATGTCTTACCCATTATCATTCCCCATTATTCCCCAATGTTTGTTTTTTTTTCACCTCACTTGGAAGCATGAATCACACATAAGCGAATGTGTACAAAGAGTTGGTATTCTACATAAAATGGCTAAGGTCACTCAAGAGTGGTTTATATTGTAAAAGAGTCTCTCCACTCATTTCCAAATGATTTTGCGTTGGTTGCTTTACCATTTGTAACAATTCGAAAAGCAAATTTTCACATCATATTCTTTTTGTCGTTTCTCTCTTGGGATATTCAAATGATTCAAACAGTTCCCAATCATCAACATATGAAACATCAGATTATTTAGGAGAAGATACAAAGGCCACATCTANGTAAATACTGAAACAAAAAACATGTTTGGTAGTCATTTTTGTCTATCAAATTATGAGAATAAAAACAGAAAACATGTTTGGTAACTATCTCAAGTTTTGTCCTAAATATGTTTTATAATACCTCATTTTTTGTTTTCAAACAAATCAACATTTTATTTCATGAAAAATGATTTACAACCATGAATTAAAGGCATTCAACAAAGCACTAATCTTGCACAGCCAAATTTTCAAAAAAATTAGCCATGAAATTTGCCTCCCTATACACATACCCAATTTGATATTGCAAGAACACCTAAATGAGGAACCCAACTCACCTAAAAGGCCTTAACCTGCACCTTACCGCAATCAATCCCCAAATCAAACAACCTAAATAAAATACAAATAGACGTTATATTACATCAAAATACAAATCCAAAATTTTCATAAGGGCTTTGCTAATATAAATATTCCTTTTCTATGAAGAAAAATGGAACAGAGAAGAGAGTTTCTTTATCTTGGTGGTCAATGGATCATGTCTTACCCATTATCATTCCTCATTATTCCCCAATGTTTGTTTTTTTTTCACCTCACTTGGAAGCATGAATCACACATAAGCGAATGTGTACAAAGAGTTGGTATTCTACATAAAATGGCTAAGGTCACTCAAGAGTGGTTTATATTGTAAAAGAGTCTCTCCACTCATTTCCAAATGATTTTGCGTTGGTTGCTTTACCATTTGTAACAATTCTAAAAGCAAATTTTCACATCATATTCTTTTTGTCGTTTCTCTCTTGGGATATTCAAATGATTCAAACAGTTCCCAATCATCAACATATGAAACATCAGATTATTTAGGAGAAGATACAAAGGCCACATCTATGACCAAATCAATTGATGAAGCTTTTTAAATCACCAAAATACATACAAAAAAAAAGGTATCATGAAATAATATGCAGGAAGCCTTCACTTGTGCAATTCCCAAAATTGTTCCAAGATTATTATGTCTTTGCCTGCAATGGTTTGGCATACAATTTATAAGAAATTAGAAATTGCTAATTTTTTGTATAGATTTAATCCATGTTAAACAGTTCATGTAACACTGAAATCAGAAATTTTTTGAATAATAAATAGCTCAAAAGATAAATATACAATGGAAATAAGCAGTAATCTAATTCTTCAAAAATTTGAAAGCAATGGGCTAGTTCAATTCCAATCTCAATCTCAATTCAATCACAAATACAACACACAACACACATAGAACACAATGCGCACACACACAGCACACAAAACACACACACACACCAATCACACAAAACACACATGCAACACACATAGATCTGTGCATATATGCATTTATGTGCACAGATCTGTGTATATATATGCATATATATATACATATATATACAGATATATAAAATTATATGTNTAATCTCAATCACAAATACAACACACAACACACAACACACATAGAACACAATGCGCACACACCCAGCACACAAAACACACACACACACACCAATCACACAAAACACACATGCAACAACACATAGATCTGTGCATATATGCATTTATGTGCACAGATCTGTGTATATATATGCATATATATATACATATATATACAGATATATAAAATTATATGTAATTGTAATACTAATAAATGAATTCAAAAGAATTTAGAAATCCTTATGAAAGGGTTCAAAAACAAATTGAAAGTCAAACAGCTATAAAAAAAAAAAAATTAGATGAAAGTATAAATGCGGGATATATAATAATTAGGGATAAAATCAAAAATTAAAATTTTTTCACAAATGCTCACATTATAAGGAGTATAGATGTTGAAACAATTAAATAAATATACACCAATGAATCAAAGTATATGTCTTTTGATACTTGTTGTCTAGATATGTTATATGTTGCTATGTGTTCCAAACACCATAGTCTTCCAAGAAGTTAGACTACATGCTAAATTAATTACTTCAAGGCTGATTGGTCGCCCCTATGAATACTAGAAGGTTGATTGAGATTTTATGTTTATCTGTGGAAAATCTATTGCACTTTATCGATAATGAATCTAATATCTTCTCCTGATGTTTTGGTATACTCTTAAAGGCATGGATAGACCCATTACATGACTAAAAAGGGAAATAGTCTCACCTCAAGTTTTTCTAAAAAAAATTGTATGTATTGGAAATTTTAATAAATAATTAAAGTATGTGTAATTTATCTGCCACTAAGAATACTACAAAGGGTTGTGGTCTAATGGGGAAGGAGAATTNAGTTCAAAACAAATTGAAAGTCAAACAGCTATAAAAAAAAAAAATTAGATGAAAGTATAAATGCGGGATATATAATAATTAGGGATAAAATCAAAAATTAAAAATTTTTCACAAATGCTCACATTATAAGGAGTATAGATGTTGAAACAATTAAATAAATATACACCAATGAATCAAAGTATATGTCTTTTGATACTTGTTGTCTAGATATGTTATATGTTGCTATGTGTTCCAAACACCATAGTCTTCCAAGAAGTTAGACTACATGCTAAATTAATTACTTCAAGGCTGATTGGTCGCCCCTATGAATACTGGAAGGTTGATTGAGATTTTATGTTTATCTGTGGAAAATCTATTGCACTTTATCGATAATGAATCTAATATCTTCTCCTGATGTTTTTGTATACTCTTAAAGCCATGGATAGACCCATTACATGACTAAAAAGGGACATAGTCTCACCTCAAGTTTTTCTAAAAAAAATTGTATGTATTGGAAATTTTAATAAATAATTAAAGTATGTGTAATTTATCTGCCACTAAGAATACTACAAAGGGTTGTGGTCTAATGGGGAAGGAGAATTGAGTAAATGTATATTTTTTTACTTTTTTTGGATTGACATTATATTTTTTGATTGAATTGAAGTGATCGGCTTATATGGTAACATTAGACATAAATTAAGCTATAATTATTAGATTATTTGATGTTTTTGTATTAAAATTTTTCACTATATGATAAAATNAATTGAGTAAATGTATATTTTTTACTTTTTTTGGATTGACATTATATTTTTTGATTGAATTGAAATGATCGGCTTATATGGTAACATTACACATAAATTAAGCTATAATTGTAACACCCCGCATTTTCTTTTATATATGTATATAGATATATAGTAAATAATTGTTGTAAAAATGGGGATATGTGTAGTGATGTGTGTTTGAATTTGGTAGAATGAAAAAGGGATGAACAGTGCACTNATTGAATTAAAATTTAGTAGCACTTGAGTGACTATGTGATGAAAATAAATTATAAATTGTTAATTGTTTGATAAATTAATCAGCATTGAATTAGTGTTTTTTTATTTTATTAAAAATAGATAATATTCTAATTTTTTGTGAGAAAATTAATTTCTATAGATCATACAGAATTAAAAAATTGGCATTAACAACAACTTATTGAATAATCTTATGAAATAAATTTCATAGCTATGCCANCTGAATTAGTTTTATTTTATTTTATTAAAAATAGATAATATTCTAATTTTTTGTGAGAAAATTAATTTCTATAGATCATACAAAACTAAAAAATTGGCATTAACAACAACTTATTGAATAATCTTATGAAATAAATTTCATAGCTATGCCACTATTTGAGCCCCTTGACTTAAACTTATGATTTCATCCTTAATTAGAGGTCTGAGTAAGTGCCCTTATGATTCCCTCTTATTATTTGATAATTTGTTATTGTGTGGCTTAACATCTGATAAGTTTCTAGATACCCACGTATATAGTTTCTGATTTGTATGTATGCAAATCCAGGTAACATACATTCCCCAGAACCTTCTTTGGCATAATCCTCTTGAGAACATACTTACTAAAAGTCCATAATCATTGATTGCATGAATCACCGTGATGCAAACTTTACAAGAGATAAGTTTAATTAAATCACCACAAAAGATATTATATTTTTATAAAGAATGCAAAATAACAGAATAATCTAATAAATCATTATACCATGATCAAGAACGAGCTGTAGTTTTAAGTTTCATACAAATCGATAGGCAGAAGACGTACATTTTTCAGCTACAAATGCTTGTTNGACATACTTACTAAAAGTCCATAATCATTGATTGCATGAATCACCGTGATGCAAACTTTACAAGAGATAAGTTTAATAAAATCACCACAAAAGATATTATATTTTTATAAAGAATGCAAAATAACAGAATAATCTAATAAATCATTATACCATGATCAAGAACGAGCTGTAGTTTTAAGTTTCATACAAATCGATAGGCAGAAGACGTACATTTTTCAGCTACAAATGCTTGTTTCTTCTACAATATTTATTTTAAAGATTAAAATTTTGAAAATTAAAAGTGACAAAAACTAACTCAAGCTTATATATGAGCAATTCCTCAAGGCTAACCTATCTCTAGTTAAAAAAATTTAATTCTATATTCATTATTAGATTTATCTAAATATATAAGATATTACTAACTGATGGAAAGTTTAAAAGTCAAAATTTTAAAGTGTTTGAGCCCGTATAAATTTCACAAGTCATTGTTATAACTTCACATTTACTCTAAAACTCTTAGGACTTGTTTACACTATTTTTAGAATCTTTAAGGTCTACAAGTTATAATACCTATTAGACCAACAAAAAAATTAATTTTATATTATGAATCCATCAAAAAAAAGAAATTAGTTTATGAAACCCGAAAAAATTAAAACTTTATTAAAAAGGGCAAAATGATAATTACTCGTTACGACATGCATTGAAAACCCATTTTCTTTTCTAGAATTCGGATGATGAACGGACTTCACCGTTGGACTTGTACCATAAAATCTAGTTATCCAGTCAATTTTCGTTGAAATCACATACACCATAAAAATACTAGTTTAGAATGTAAATCATAGTCCATAGGTTGAGAATCCCTCCTCTAATTATCCAGAAAAGAGACTACTCGAACAAATTAAAATTTTTTTTAAAGAAATTAAAAAAGACATGAAAATAAAAGAAAATAAATAAAACTTGTATTGAAAATAAACTTGAATGAAGAACTTTATATTTAAAACAAGGAATTGAAATAAATTACAATACAAGAAAAAAAATGCCATAACTAATGCATAACTTGGTGCTTGCAAATTAAAACTAAATAAATGAAGACGGAGAAGGAGTCTCCTCTTGGAGAACGTCCAAAGAGGAAGAAAGTATCTCTAAAAGTCACATGTGGGTTGGTATCTATAGGAAAAACAGAGAGAGAGAGAGGGAGGTACAACTAATTTTCTAGAGAGATCATCTTTCCTTTTATGTCTATCACTTATTCCTAAACTATCTCCAAAAATATCTTCCACATTATCTCTAAGATTTAGCCAAAAAAAATCCATTTCCTAACTTGTCTTTTTTTCCTCCAATAAAGACTTGAAAGATCTTAGAAGATATCTTTGAATATTTAACCAGTCAACATCTAGGAGAAGAAGTCTTCGCTAAAATTTGATGTCAACCTACTAGTAGAATTGAATACCTGCGAGTAGAACCTTTATGTTGAACGACCTACCGGTAAAAAATAAAGTACCTACTATTAAAACATAATTCTATCAAATTTCAGTGACCTCTTCTACTGGTAGAACACAAGTCCACCTATCAGTAAAACACAAGTCCACCTACCTGTCAAACCTACCGGTGGGTTTTCTATCGGTAGAACTTATCTTTTCTTAAATTATTGCTCTATGGCTTTCGGCTCCATCCCTTACTCGCCCAGCTTACTTCCAAAACTCTCTATGGTATCAAAATAAATGTAACACCTCATCTTTACATCGATTTTCCTACAAACACTAAAATTTCCTATAAAATACAAAACTAAACTAAACAAAGCTAAGATGAAGAGTTTGAGATATAAAATTATACAATTAACAAAAATTAAAATAAAATCTAAATTATAAAACAACTTTTGTAGCCGTTAAACTCCTACCTAGTGGATGAGTATTATCTTGTGAAGGTTTCTCGAGAAGGTACTTACAAAATTTGTGTTATTCACTTACAAATTTATAACATATTATTAATTCCTAATCAATAATGAAATTTGAAACAATTCATCATCCACTCAAATCATTCACATAAAAGCTAAACNGCAATTCATCATCCACTCAAATCATTCACATAAAAGCTAAACTATAGATTTAAATGCTATATAAAAGTAGTCACATTCATATTAACATCAAAAACTTGTATGTNATTAAAAAGGGCAAAATGATAATTACTCGTTACGACATGCATTGAAAACCCATTTTCTTTTCTAGAATTCGGATGATGAACGGACTTCACCGTTGGACTCGTACCATAAAATCTAGTTATCCAGTCAATTTTCGTTGAAATCACATACACCATAAAAATACTAGTTTAGAATGTAAATCATAGTCCATAGGTTGAGAATCCCTCCTATAATTATCCAGAAAAGAGACTACTCAAACAAATTAAAATTTTTTTTAAAGAAATTAAAAAAGACATGAAAATAAAAGAAAATAAATAAAACTTGTATTGAAAATAAACTTGAATGAAGAACTTTATATTTAAAACAAGGAATTGAAATAAATTACAATACAAGAAATAAAATGCCATAACTAATGCATAACTTGGTGCTTGCAAATTAAAACTAAATAAATGAAGACGGAGAAGGAGTCTCCTCTTGGAGAACGTCCAAAGAGGAAGAAAGTAAGAGATTTTCAGTGTACACCCAACCATAGATATCCTTTTTGTCTCTCTCTCTCTCGTATAACTAATTTTCTAGAGAGATCATCTTTCCTTTTATGTCTATCACTTATTCCTAAAATATTTCCAAAAATATCTTCCACATTATCTCTAAGATTTAGCCAAAAAAAATCCATTTCCTAACTTGTCTTTTTTTCCTCCAATAAAGTCTTGGANCCAAAAATATCTTCCACATTATCTCTAAGATTTAGCCAAAAAAAATCCATTTCCTAACTTGTCTTTTTTTCCTCCAATAAAGTCTTGGAAGATCTTAGAAGATATCTTTGAATATTTAACCAGTCAACATCTAGGAGAAGAAGTCTTCGCTAAAATTTGATGTCAACCTACTAGTAGAATTGAATACCTGCCAGTAGAACCTTTATGTTGAACGACCTACCGGTAAGAAATAAATTACCTACTATTAAAACATAATTTTATCCAATTTCAGTGACCTCTTCTACTGGTAGAACACAAGTCCACCTATCAGTAAAACACAAGTCCACCTACCTGTCAAAGCTATCNAGTCCACCTACCTGTCAAACCTACCGGTGGGTTTTCTATCGGTAGAACTTATCTTTTCTTAAATTATTGCTCTATGGCTTTCGGCTCCATCCCTTACTCGCCCAGCTTACTTCCAAAACTCTCTATGGTATCAAAATAAATGTAACACCTCATCTTTACATCGATTTTCCTACAAACACTAAAATTTCCTATAAAATACAAAACTAAACTAAACAAAGCTAAGATGAAGAGTTTGAGATATAAAATTATACAATTAACAAAAATTAAAATAAAATCTAAATTATAAAACAACTTTTGTAGCCGTTAAACTCCTACCCAGTGGATGAGTATTATCTTGTGAAGGTTTCTCGAGAAGGTACTTACAAAATTTGTGTTATTCACTTACAAATTTATAACATATTATTAATTCCTAATCAATAATGAAATTTGAAACAATTCATCATCCACTCAAATCATTCACATAAAAGCTAAACTATATATTTAAATGCTATATAAAAGTAGTCACATTCATATTAACATCAAAAACTTGTATGTATATGAGATGATACATACAATTTAAGGAATTTATCNATTTAAATGCTATATAAAAGTAGTCACATTCATATTAACATCAAAAACTTGTATGTATATGAGATGATACATACAATTTAAGGAATTTATCAAATAACATCCACATCTCTATTAACTATCCAATTCTAGTTTTGATGCAAATCTCACCAAAAATTCACTCTTAGAACAAAAAACCTCTGATTATAGTGACTGTTTCACTCGTAGGTTATATGTGATGAGAATGTTTATAATTCAAAAAAAAATATAACTCACATATTTTTAAAATAAAGAACATTATTCAACTGAAACGGTCTTGGCATAATCCTATGAAAGAATGTTAAAGCAAATGAAAGTAATATAACTTATATATCTCACATTTCATTATTGTGTACATACAATTGCCACGATTCTTAAGATCAAATAAGACTTTTATATGGTTGTAATGTGGCCTTCGATGGATGGGTTATAGAATCGAAGGATAATAAAGAATTCAAAAGAGTATCTCAGAAAGACACTTTTTTCACCCAAATCTCCTCCTTTTCAAATAATAGTTCAAGATAAATATTTTTTTATTTTTACATTTCCAGCACATTTTTTTCTCAAAGATACTTCATTTTTTTATGTTTTTTCTTTTTCTTTCTGTTATTTTTCCTTTTGGATTTCAGCGATAACCTCAAATATTCATTATCCTCATTTTTTTTTAGCAAACAATATTCCCTTTCCAAATTGTAAACAATATAAGTCCCTAGATAACCAAGGTAAAGTAAACAAATTTATGCTTGGCTTGGTGATTTATATGGTTAAGAAACAAAATTTTCATTAAAGTTCAATTACGGCTACTGTGGATGATGAGAAGAAAGAATAGAGAAAGGTTCAAATAAATTTAAAAAATGACCTAAAATCGTCTCTCAAGAATACATAGGAATATACTTCTAACATTGAGATATAATAAACTAATCAATCATATACTCTAACCAAAATAAAAAATAATGAGATTATTGAAAGAAATTGAAATAAAGAATAGTCTTATGAGTAAATGTATTTTAACCCTGTAATAAAGCTAGGCACAAGACTCACACGAGTTATATATTCATCTCCACTATAAATATCAAGCTTTTTAAGATTTACATCTCATTCAATAAATCACAAAAATTACATATTCATGGTGCATATAGAATTCCTTTTGAAATAAAAACAAGAATATGATACTCAAATATAGAATAAACTCCTATAGAGTGCTAATACACAAATAACTCAAGATTCAAGNAAAACAAGAATATGATACTCAAATATAGAATAAACTCCTATAGAGTGCTAATACACAAATAACTCAAGATTCAAGTTAAATATTAAAAAATCTCATCCTAATTAAGAAAAAATAATACAATCTAAATTGAATTTTTTTTCAATTTTTTTTTAAAAANAGTTAAATATTAAAAAATCTCATCCTAATTAAGAAAAAATAATACAATCTAAATTGGATTTTTTTTCAAATTTTTTTTAAACAATAAAATAGCATATGGTGGTGTAACCCTTATCCCCCCAACTTAAATCATGCATTGTCTTCAATGCAAAGCATAATAATGCAAAGAGAAAATAAAAACAAAAAGGGAAGGAAAACAACTACCAGCTACAAAATAACAAAATAAACTACACACATAACAAACTGCTAAATCACTTAGTAAATAAAACACAAAAGGAAAGTAAAGCACTCAAAAAATATGCGCACACCCCTCAACTTAGACCCAACACTATGGTCAACGAAAAATATTAACATGAAACTCCAATTAATAATAGATACACAGTAAAAAGGATGTGTGCAATCTTTAAAAAAAAATAATAAATAAGATAAAATAAATAATAAAAAATCTAACTACCANAACTCCAATTAATAATAGATACACAGTAAAAAGGATGTGTGCAATCTTTAAAAAAATAATAAATAAGATAAAATAAATAATAAAAAATCTAACTACCATGTACAAGAAAAGAAAAAAAAACACATTCAATCCAAACACATTGAATATGCGCTATTTTATTTTTAATGACTTAAAAACATGATTTCTAAATAACTCATTCAATCGAACTATCCACTTATTTTCCCAACATATTCTCGGAACATTTAAGAAAACTGAGAGATATACATTTTTATGCAAATCCAAGAATTAGATAGAAAATAGATCTTTATCAATTATATGACACAACTCAGCTTTTATACCCTCATCAAACTTGGATATGTGAATCTCATTACTAATATTTGATAATGAAAGGTCACTNATATACATTTTTATGCAAATCCAAGAATTAGATAGAAAATAGATCTTTATCAATTATATGACACAACTCAGCTTTTATACCCTCATCAAGCTTGGATATGTGAATCTCATTACTAATATTTGATAATGAAAGGTCATTAGGCTCATTAACCTTTTGTAAAATAATAATGTCACTCAATTCTTCATTATCAAGAATATTAATAGATTCAACCTTAATTTGTAGTTCAAAAAAAGAATCCCTCTCACAACATTGACCAAGGTCAATTTTTTGTTATTGGGCCAAATTATTAACTGTTATGGTTATTGTGTAGAGCACGTCTCTTATCTCTTCAGTAGCTTGGATTGTTTAGACATTGATAGCAAGTTGGGTTTGAATATATTCATTCAAAATAATCTCAAATTGCTCTTCTTGTGGGTCATGGTATGAGTATATTGGAGAGGCTGTTGTGGTGGTATTAGATGTATCGGTGACTGATAATATTTGTTTTCCCAACTAAAAGTGGGATAAAATGTTTCAAAATAATGGTTGGAGTAAGCTTGTTGAGAATTAGGCACTATAATTGACCTATCCCTCAAATACCTTTAAAAAATTAGAATTAAATGGCACTCGTGAGTGATATGCCCATAATCAATACAAATCTCAAACATATACTCCATAGATGAAGCATATGACACCATTTAAATAAAAAAAATTGTAAAACAAAATAAAAAGAAAAAACATACCTGAGCTTATGATGAATATCACAAGACTTACCGGCCGTTAATCCGAATCATCTTCCAAATTTGTACATTTGCTTTCCCTAACAACGACGCCGAAAATATTTGACCTCAAAAGTGAATAAAATTGTAACACCCCAAAACACACCCTGTACTGCATTACATTCTAAAACCAGTCATATCATGAGAGTACTAATATAATCCCTTAAGAAACAAGACTTCATTTGTCATCCACTAATATTTACAACATTATCCAAAAGAATAAACCCAAGTCATGACTATTACATCTCNCATTCATATCATGAGAGCACTAATATAATCCCTTAAGAAACAAGACTTCATTTGTCATCCACGAATATTTACAACATTATCCAAAAGAATAAGCCTAAGTCATGGCTATTACATCTCAAAAATTAATTAAAGAAGCGTAGCGGAATAAACAAAAGAAGCTAGACTACACAATATTCCAAAAGAATGTCCTAGTCTAGTACAAAAGGAAAGGAGGTTGCTCTATGCGTCCACCTCGGGATCCATACTCCCGTCCAGTGGAGTTTCCCAAGTAGCGGGCTCATCGACCCTTACGTCCTCCTCCTCAAGCGGATAATCTGAAAAATGTTAGCGATAGGGGGTGAGCACGAAACTCTGTAGAAAAATTCTTCCAAACTCATACAAGGTTTAGAAAAACATTTAAAACGGTCGGTTTCAATTTTAACATAACATAGATACATAATTTGAAATAAAACAGTGACATTTAAAAAGGATTTTAAGTTTATTTAAAAAAATTACTTAAATGAATAAACGAGTACCACATACAAATAATAACTATTAATTTCCATAACTAATTCTCAACAATTCTTTCGTTAGGTGACATACTTTGTGGTAACCTCCACCTCCCTTTAGATNCATTTAAAAAGGATCTTAAGTTTATTTAAAAACATTACTTAAATGAATAAACGAGCACCACATACAAATAATAATCATTAATTTTCATAACTAATTCTCAACAATTCTTTCGTTAGGTGACATACTTTGTGGTAACCTCCACGTCCCTTTAGATCACCTTTGATTTTTAAGCATCCTTACCGAGAACCTCTTGAGAATGGATGAGCATCCTTACATGGAACTTCTCATCAATCACTACATTAGTTTCCAAGCATCCTTACCAGGAACCTCTTGAGAAGGGGTGAACATCCTTACAAGGAACCTCTCACTCATGTGCATCACAAACAACCCAACCAAGCATACAATTCTAACATTTATCTCAATCTACAAGCATCTATCCAAAATCCCAAAAAAAAATATATCATGTAACAATTTCACAACTAACTCAGAAAATACATGAGATCACAATAACATTATTTTTCNCATCCTTACAAGGAACCTCTCACTCATATGCATCACAAACAACCCAACCAAGCATACAATTCTAACATTTATCTCAATCTACAAGCATCTATCCAAAATCCCAAAAATATATCATGTAACAATTCCACAACTAACTCAGAAAATACATGAGATCACAATAACATTATTTTTCTACCCAACACAAAGCACTAAGATTTCAAAATCCATAATAAAGAAAGAATTTAGGAAGGAAATACATCACTCTCCAAAAATTAAGGTTTTAAAACTAGAAAGGATATTTTATGGGTATTAAACTCTACTTTGTTCAAAACATGTAATCCTTGTAAAAAACCTAAGAGAGGATGATTCCATAGCATATATATATACCATTGATAACCAAAACATACATATATAAATACCCTAGTTTTAATGTAAGTGAATGAGAGAAAACCCTTACTTTGAATTCTTAGTTTGTAGGAAGAACTTGAGCTTTGATCTTGAATCTNCATTTAGGAAGGAAATACATCACTCTCCAAAAATTAAGGTTTTAAAACTAGAAAGGATATTTTATGGGTATTAAACTCTACTTTGTTCAAAACATGTAATCCTTGTAAAAAACCTAAGAGAGGATGATTCTATAGCATATATATATACCATTGATAGCCAAAACATACATATATAAATACCCTAGCCTCAATGTAAGTGAATGAGAGAAAACCCCTACTTTGAATCCTTAGTTTGTAGGAAGAACTTGAGCTTTGATCTTGAATCTACCCTTAAATCTCTTGTTTTTCCCTTCCTTTCTTCCTCTCTAATGCTCTCTAGGGTTCCAAGAGGTGTGGGGTGAGAGTGGAGTGAAAGAAATGAGGGCAAATGGGATGAAAATGGGGTTTAAAACACCTCAGCCCCGAAATTCACTGTTCACAGCTTGTTTCGATTTTCTCCAAAATTACGATTTTACCATTAAGAATCTCCAATTTGATCCATATAACTACCCTAAAGTTTTTCGACGTTCCGAATACATTTTTAATGTTATTTTAACCTAAAAATATTTATTTTTATGATTTATCTCAAANGCTCTCTAGGGTTCCAAGAGGTGTGGGGTGAGAGTGGAGTGAAAGAAATGAGGGCAAATGGGATGAAAATGGGGTTTAAAACACCCCAGCCCCGAAATTCACTGTTCGCAGCCTGTTTTGGTTTTCTCCAAAATTACGATTTTGCCATTAAGAATCTCCAATTTGATCCATATAACTACCCTAAAATTTTTCGACGTTCCGAATTCATTTTTAATGTTATTTTAACCTAAAAATATTTATTTTTATGATTTATCTCAAAATCAAAGTCAGCGTAGACCCGAAACACTAAAGTTTCTATTTTACTCATCTGAACCGGCTATTAATGAAGTTTTACGTTGTTTGCAAATAAAAGGTGATAAAGGGTGCTTCTTAAAGCCTTTTATACTTATTTGAAGTCTAAATGTACTCATTNTGGTTTTCTCCAAAATTACGATTTTGCCATTAAGAATCTCCAATTTGATCCATATAACTACCCTAAAGTTTTTCGACATTCTGGATTCATTTTTAATGTTATTTTAACCTAAAAACATTTATTTTTATGATTTATCTCAAAATCAAAGTCAACGTACACCCGAAACACTAAAGTTTCTATTTTACCCATCCGAACCGGCTATTAATGAAGTTTTGCGTTGTTTGCAAATAAAAGGTGATAAAGGGTGCTTCTTAAAGCCTTTTATACTTATTTGAAGCCTAAATGTCTCATTATTCTTATATTTTTATTTAGGATGCAAATGGAGACGTTAAATGCAAAACGAAGCTAATTAGACTGTTTTGACATCGCTTCGTTATCTCGTTATAACTCTCTCATCCGAGCTCTGATTGAGATGCCTCAAGATTATATGGAATGATAAGAAAGAGATCTAAAACTTTCATGTTTTGAGTTTGGAGAGATATTGACTGAATCAAGGTCTAAATCGGGCTTGAAGGTGCAACCAGTGCACTTTTCTAGCTAATTGGGCTGTTTTGATATCACTTCGTTATCTGGGCATAACTCTGCCATACAAGCTCTTATTGAGATGATTCAAGATGATATGGAATGATAAGAAAGATCTATACAACTTTTATGTTTTGAGTTTTGAGAGATATTGACTGCATCAAGGTCGAAATCGCGCTTGAAATTGCAGCCAGTGAACTGTTCACGTGCACTATTTACGTCCTGTTTCATCCCTTTTCCATTTCCAATCCATTCCTAAACCAACCAAATCCATCCCAAACCTCTCCAACACATATTTCTACACCAAAACTATTTAATACAAGTTTTAAGACCTAAAATTTCATATTTTCACTTATTAAAATCAAATTTCAACTATTATTTCCACTAACATTTTAAATCTCTATTTTTTCAATCTACCAAATTCAAACACACATCACTATACATATCCACATTTTTACCCCAATTATTTAATATATATCTATATACATATATAAAATAAAATGCGGGGTGTTACAAAAATATAGTAGTTTTCAAGCACAAGAATGTATATCGTTTAGTAACTCTTATCGACGCCGTCTCCTCAGAAAAAAAAAATGATAGATTTGAAAGGTGATATAAAAATAAAAAAGATTTTGATTTAAAAGTGTTGTGATGATTAATAGAAAAACTAAAAGACAATATTAAAAAGAATAATATAATCTTTGAATTTCATAATCAAAAACATAATTGTTTTGTATCAAAACCAATTGTCTACAAATAATAAAGGATATGTCCAATTAATTTAGTTTCAAAAACAATTATTCAATCATTAAATTACATACAACATAAAAACCCTAGTTTAGAATGTAAATACTAGTTCATGAGTTAAGAATCCCTCCTCCGATTATTTAGAAAAAAGACTAATCGAACAAATTAAAAGAGATATTTAGAGCAATTAAAGAAGACATGTAAATAAAAGTAAATAAATAAAATTTATACTGAAAATAAACTTTTTTTTTTTTGAATAGACAATAGAACCAATCCGATACAACCACTTAGAAAGTGGAAGTAGCCGAAAGGCCTATATACTCACATACACACCCAAAACTATCCGATGTGGGATTGAAAATAAACTTGAATGAAGAACTTTGTATTTAAAACAAGGAATTGATAGCAATTACAATAAAAAAAATACTGTAATTAATGAAGAACCTTGTGCTTGCAAATTAAAACTAAATAAACAAAGAAGGAGGAGGAGGCCCCTTGTAATACCCCAAAACACACCTTAGACAGAATTTCNTTTTTTCAATCTACCAAATTCAAACACACATCACTATACATATCCACATTTTTACCCCAATTATTTAATATATATCTATATACATATATAAAATAAAATGCGGGGTGTTACAAAAATATAGTAGTTTTCAAGCACAAGAATGTATATCGTTTAGTAACTCTTATCGACGCCGTCTCCTCAGAAAAAAAAAATGATAGATTTGAAAGGTGATATAAAAATAAAAAAGATTTTGATTTAAAAGTGTTGTGATGATTAATAGAAAAACTAAAAGACAATATTAAAAAGAATAATATAATCTTTGAATTTCATAATCAAAAACATAATTGTTTTGTATCAAAAACAATTGTCTACAAATAATAAAGGATATGTCCAATTAATTTAGTTTCAAAAACAATTATTCAATCATTAAATTACATACAACATAAAAACCCTAGTTTAGAATGTAAATACTAGTTCATGAGTTAAGAATCCCTCCTCCGATTATTTAGAAAAAAGACTAATCGAACAAATTAAAAGAGATATTTAGAGCAATTAAAGAAGACATGTAAATAAAAGTAAATAAATAAAATTTATACTGAAAATAAACTTTTTTTTTTTTGAATAGACAATAGAACCAATCCGATACAACCACTTAGAAAGTGGAAGTAGCCGAAAGGCCTATATACTCACATACACACCCAAAACTATCCGATGTGGGATTGAAAATAAACTTGAATGAAGAACTTTGTATTTAAAACAAGGAATTGATAGCAATTACAATAAAAAAAATACTGTAATTAATGAAGAACCTTGTGCTTGCAAATTAAAACTAAATAAACAAAGAAGGAGGAGGAGGCCCCTTGTAATACCCCAAAACACACCTTAGACAGAATTTCATTCTAAAATCATTCATATCATGAGAGCACTAATATAATCCCTTAAGAAACAAGACTTCATTTGTCATCCACGAATATTTACAACATTATCCAAAAGAATAAACCCAAGTCGTGACTATTACATCTCAAAAATTAATTAAAGAAGCATAGCGGAATAAACAAAAGAAGCTAGACTACACAATGTTTCAAAAGAATGTCCTAGTCTAGTACAAAAGGAAAGGAGGTCGCTCTATGTTTCCACCTCGGGATCCACACTCCCGTCCAATNAAAACTAAAAGACAATATTAAAAAGAATAATATAATCTTTGAATTTCATAATCAAAAACATAATTGTTTTGTATCAAAAACAATTGTCTACAAATAATAAAGGATATGTCCAATTAATTTAGTTTCAAAAACAATTATTCAATCATTAAATTNCATACAAGGTTTAAAAAAGCATTTAAAACGGTCGGTCTCAATTTTAACATAACATAGATACATAATTTGAAATAAAAGAGGGACATTTAAAAAAGATCTCAAGTTTATTTAAAAACATTAATTAAATGAATAAACGGACACCACATACAAATAATAACCATTAATTTTNATTTGAAATAAAAGAGGGACATTTAAAAAAGATCTCAAGTTTATTTAAAAACATTACTTAAATGAATAAACGGGTACCACATACAAATAATAACCATTAATTTTCATAATCAATTCCCAACAATTCTTTTGGTAGGTGGCATACTTTGTGGTAACCTCCACCCCCCTTTAGGTCACTTTTGATTCTCAAGCATCCTTTTCGGGAATCTCATGAGAATGTATAAGCATCCTTACATGGAACCTCTCATCAATCACTATATTGTTTCCCAAGCATCCTTACAAGGAACCTCATGGGAAGGGGTGAACATCCTCACAAAGGACCTCTTACTCATGTGCATCACAAACAATCTAACCAAGCATACAATTCCAACATTTATCTCAATTTANGGGTGAACATCCTTACAAGGAACCCCTCACTCATGTGCATCACAAACAACCCAACCAAGCATACAATTCTAACATTTATCTCAATTTACAAGCATCTATCTAAAATCCCTAAAATATATCATGTAACAATTCCACAACCAACTCAGAAAATACATGAGATCACAATAACATCATTTTTCTACCCAACACAAAGCACTAAAATTTCAAAATCCATAATAAAGAATGCATTTAGGAAAANTAATAAAGAAAGCATTTAGGAAGAAAATACATCACTCTCCAAAAATTAGAGCTTTAAAACTAGAAAGGAGATTTCATGGGTATTAAACCCTACTTTGTTCAAAACATGTAATTCTTGCAAAAAGTCTAAAAGAGGATGATTTCATAGCATATATATATATATATCATTGACAGTCAAAATATGCATATATAAATACCCTAGCCTCAATGTAAGTGAATGAGAGAAAACCCCTACCTTGAATCCTTAGTTTGTAGGAAGAACTTAAGCTTTGATCTTGAATTTACTCTTAAATCTCTTGTTTTTCCCTTCCTTTCTTCCTCTCTAATGTTCTCTAGGGTTCCAAGAGGTGTGGGTTGAGAGTAGAGTGAAAGAAATGCAGGCAAATGCGATGAAAATGGGGTTTAAAACACCTCAGTCCCCGAAATTCACTGTTCACAGCCTGTTTTGATTTTCTCTAAAATTATGGTTTTGCCACTAAGAATCTCCAATTTGATCTATATGACTACCCTAAGGTTTTTTGATGTTTCGAATTCATTTTTAATGTTATTTTAACCTAAATATTTATTTTTATGATTTATCTCAAAATCAAAGTTAACGTACACTCAAACCACTAAAATTTCTATTTTATCTATCTGAATCAGCTATTAATGAAGTTTTGCGTTGTTTGCAAATAAAAGGTGATAAAATGGTGCTTCCTAAAGCCTTTTATACTTATTTGAAGTCTAAATGTACTCATTATTCTTATATTTTGATTTAGGATGCAAATGGAGACGTTAAATGCAAAATGAAGCTAATTGGACTGTTTTGACATCGCTTCGTTATCTGGGCATAACACTCTTATCTAAGCTCCAATTGAGATAATTCAAGTTGATATGGAATGATAAGAAAGAGCTCTAAAACTTTCAGGTTTTGAGTTTTGAGAGATAGTGAATGCATCAAGGTCTAAATCGGGCTTGAAGTTGCAGCCAATGCACTATTCAAGCTAATTGGGCTGTTTTGACATCACTTCGTTATCTAGGCATACCTCTCTCATCCGAGCTCCGATTTAGATGATTCAAGATGATATGGAATTCTAAGAAAGATCTCTACAACTTTTATGTTTTGAGTTTTGAGAGATATTGACTGCATCAAGGTCGAATTCACGCTTGAAGTTGCANCCTAAAGCCTTTTATACTTATTTGAAGTCTAAATGTACTCATTATTCTTATATTTTGATTTAGGATGCAAATGGAGACGTTAAATGCAAAATGAAGCTAATTGGACTGTTTTGACATCGCTTCGTTATCTGGGCATAACACTCTTATCTAAGCTCCAATTGAGATAATTCAAGTTGATATGGAATGATAAGAAAGAGCTCTAAAACTTTCAGGTTTTGAGTTTTGAGAGATAGTGAATGCATCAAGGTCTAAATCGGGCTTGAAGTTGCAGCCAATGCACTATTCAAGCTAATTGGGCTGTTTTGACATCACTTCGTTATCTAGGCATACCTCTCTCATCCGAGCTCCGATTTAGATGATTCAAGATGATATGGAATTCTAAGAAAGATCTCTACAACTTTTATGTTTTGAGTTTTGAGAGATATTGACTGCATCAAGGTCGAATTCATGCTTGAAGTTGTAGCCAGTGCACTGTTCACTTCTTGTTTCATCTCTTTTCCATTTCCAATCCATTCCTAAGCCAATCAAATCTATCCCAAACCTCTCCAATACATATTTCTACATGAAACCTATTTAATACATGTTTTAGGACCTAAAATTTCATATTTTCACTTGTTGAAACCAAATTTCAACCATTATTTTCACTAACATGTTAAATCTCTACTTTTTCAATCTACCAAATTCAAACACACATCACTACACATATCCACATTTTTGCCACAATTATTTACTATATATATATATACATATATAAAAGAAAATGCGGGGGTGTTACAATCCACCCCCCTTAAAGAAAGTTTTATCCTCGAAACTTACCTCAAGTAGCGAACAAATATGGATATTTCTCCCGCATTTTTTGCTCTGATTCCGATATAGCTTCCTCCACT
This sequence comes from Ilex paraguariensis, assembly GCA_963454935.2. Taxonomy (NCBI): domain Eukaryota; kingdom Viridiplantae; phylum Streptophyta; class Magnoliopsida; order Aquifoliales; family Aquifoliaceae; genus Ilex; species Ilex paraguariensis. Next base: position 45,187 of record CAUOFW020001147.1, read on the forward strand.
TAATGGTGTTGCCACAAAACCTTCACCAATCTGATAACTTTGTTGCGAAGCATTTTTTCCTGGGCGTCGAGAATTTCTACCGGTTGTTCTTCGTAGGTTGCTCCGTCTTGAATTTTAATCTCCTCCAAGTTCACGATTGGAGTTGCATCCGAGTGACATCTTCTCAACATGGACACGTGGAACACATCATGTACTCTGGATAGCTGGGCTGGTAGTCGAAGTTGATATGCCGCCTTGCTTATCGCTTTGATTACCTCAAACAGTCCGGTATATCTTGGCGCTAACTTCCCCTTATTGCCGAATCGAAACACGCCCTTCTTGGGTGACACCTTGAGAAATACGTAGTCTCCCACCTTGAATTCTAAGGGTCTTCGTCTGTGGTCCGCATAGCTCTTCTGTCTACTTTGCGCCGTCTATAACCTCTCTCGGATGAGTTNCGAAACACGCCTTTCTTGGGTGACACCTTGAGAAATACGTAGTCTCCCACCTTGAATTCTAAGGGTCTTCGTCTGTGGTCCGCATAGCTCTTCTCTCTACTTTGCGCCGTCTATAACCTCTCTCGGATGAGTTGAATCTTCTCCATAGTTTCTCGAACAATATCCAGTCCAAACAAACTACTCTCGCCGGCTTCTAACCAACACGTCGGTGATCGGCATGGTCTTCCATACAAT
>CAUOFW020001147.1:46019-112941 GCA_963454935.2 Ilex paraguariensis
GGAACTCCGTGCAACCTAACAATCTCACAGATATAGAGCTTGCTCAACGTCTCTAATGAGTCTGTGGTCTTCATACCCAAGAAATGAGCGGACTTGGTGAGTCTATCCACAATGACCCACACTGCATTATGCCCGCGTGACGTCCGTGGTAAACCCGACACGAAGTCCATGGTAATGTGATCCCATTTCCACTCTGGAATAGGCGAAGATTGTAGGACTCCTCCTGGCCTTTTATGCTCAATCTTTGCCTGCTGGCACACCGCACATTTTGCCACATACTTGGCTACATCTCGCTTCATTCCCCTCCACCAGTATTGACGCTTCANCATCGCTTGTTGTAGACTCTGTCAGAATCTCGCCACAAACCTAGAGTCACGATCTAACACAATTGANTGTGCTGAAATGTAACTCTGTCCCCATAGCTTGTTGTAGACTTTGCCAAAATCGCGCCACAAACCGAGAATCACGATCCGACACAATGGAGAGCGGAACTCCGTGCAACCTAACAATCTCACAGATATAGAGCTTGCTCAACGTCTCTAATGAGTCTGTGGTCTTCATACCCAAGAAATGAGCGGACTTGGTGAGTCTATCCACAATGACCCACACTGCATTATGCCCGCGTGACGTCAGTGGTAAACCCGACACGAAGTCCATGGTGATGTGATCCCACTTCCACTCTGGAATAGGCAAAGACTGTAGGACTCCTCCTGGCCTTTGATGCTCAATCTTCACCTGCTGGCACACCGCACATTTTGCCACATACTTGGCCACATATGCTTCATTCCCCTCCACCAGTATTGACGTTTCATGTCCTTATACATCTTTGTGCTACCGGGGTGGATAGCAAACTTGGAGCGATGACACTCTCCTAGTATCTCCTCCTTTAGGGACAAATCATCGGGAACACATAACTTCTCCTCATATCTCAACTCTCCATTCTTCCAAGACCATCATTTAATCACTTCTCCATTCTCCAATCGGACTCTAATCCAATCGAGTTCTAAATCCAGGCATTGAAACTCCATTACCCGTCGCCGAAGCGTCGGTTGAGCTACAAGGTTGTATAGATATGGTTGATACTCCGGTCCATCTACCCATAGATCGTACTCCTCTAATGCATCCATCATTTTTCNATTCTCCAATCGGACTCTAATCCAATCGAGTTCTAAATCCAGGCATTGAAACTCCACTACCCGTCGCCGAAGCTTCGGTTGAGCTACAAGGTTGTATAGATATGGTTGATACTCTGGTCCATCTACCCATAGATCGTACTCCTTTAATGCATCCATCATTTTTCACTTATTTATCGCAAGAAAATTGATTTCACCCCTAGACTTCCTGCTAAGAGCGTCGACNCCTTCCCCGGATGGTAGTTGAGCGTGAACTCATAATCTTCCAAGTACTCAATCCACATTCTCTACCTGAGATTCAAGTTTNTCATTTTTCACTTATTTATCGCAAGAAAATTGATTTCACCCCTAGACTTCCTGCTAAGAGCGTCGACAACTACATTGGCCTTCCCCGGATGATAGTTGAGCGTGAACTCATAATCTTCCAAGTACTCAATCCACCTTCTCTACCTGAGATTCAAGTTTNGTCGGCAACTACATTGGCCTTCCCCGGATGGTAGTTGAGCGTGAACTCATAATCTTCCAAGTACTCAATCCACATTCTCTACCTGAGATTCAAGTTTTTCTATGTGAAGATATACTTGAGGCTTTTATGGTCCAAGAACACTTGAAATTTCTCCCCGTATAAATAATATCTCCATAACTTAAGAGCAAACACCACCGCAGCCAACTCCAAGTCGTGTGTAAGATAATTTTGCTCATGCACCTTGAGTTACCTCGAACTATAAGCCACTGCCTTCCTTCCTTGCATTAGAACGCATTCCAAGCCTCGTAGTGAAGCATCGGTGTAGACATCGTAGCCTTCCCCATTGCTCGGAATAATGAGGATAGGTGTCATCGTCAACTTCTCCTTCAAGGTACGAAAAGCTAGTTCACACGCTTGAGTCAACAAAAATTTCTCCCCCTTCTTTGTAAGGCGAGTCATCGGCATCGCAAGCTTGGAGAACCCTTCCACAAACCTACGATAATAGCCAGTTAACCCCAAGAAACTCCGTACTTTCGTTACATTCTTCGGTGGTTCCCATTTCATCACGGCTTCAATCTTTGCGGGATCAATCGCTATTCCTTGCTCGGACACAACATGGCCAAGGAGTTTCACTTCCTTCATCCAAAACTCACACTTGCTCATCTTCGCACATAACTTATGTTCTCTCAATGTTTGTAGCACAATAGAGAGATGACGAGCATGTTCCTCCTGAGTCTGTGAGTAAATCAATATGTCATCAATAAACACAATGACAAATTGATCGAGGTAAGGCCGGAAGACTCTGTGCATCAAATCCATGAAGGCTGCGGGGGCATTAGTCAATCCGATTGGCATCACTGTATACTCGAAATGACTATATCGGGTACATAAAGCAGTCTTAGGAATATCCTCTTCCTTAATCCGCAGCTGATGATATCCCATGCAAAGATCAATCTTGGAGTAATACTTCAAACCCTTCAACTGATCAAATAAGTCATCAATATTCAACAACGAATACTTATTCTTCACGGTAGCACGATTCAACCTCCGGTAATCTGTGCACAACCATAGAGTCTCATCCATTTTCTTCACAAAGAAGATCGGGGCTCNTGTCGTAGTGCAAGAAAATTCGCCTTCATTCGGTCTCTGATCGATTTAGGAAAGTACTTATCTTGGAAAAATTGATCGAACTCTTCCCAAGTGAGTGTGTCAGTGTCCCTTCTCCTCTTTATGACATCCCACCAATAGTCGGCCTCCCCCTCAAACAGGTAGGTCGCCAAACCAACTCTCAACTCTTCGTTAACTCTCNTCTCCTCTTTATGACATCCCACCAATAGTCGGCCTCCCCCTCAAACAAGTAGGTCGTCAAACCAACTCTCAACTCTTCGGTAACTCCCNGGAGGTAATCTGGGTAATTCCTCGAAAAATGCATCCGAATATGTCCCACACCTCTGCATGCAAAACAGGATCGTGGGGTAATATCGGCTCTAGTTTGAGTGTCTCCCTCTCCTCAAGCTATCAAAAGTCACTGTCCACCTATCTGGTCTGGACGATGGTATGGTGTCGGTCTCTGTGCCCCACTAGTGCTAGCACCCGTCAAGATCAGACCGCCTCTTGAGAAGCCCTGTCGTCGTTGGCTATCCTCTATGTCTCTCTCTACCAATGCAGCTCTATCCACCAAGTCTCCAAAATCATGGATCCTAAGAGCCACTAACTTCTCCCTAATGATCTGCCTCAGACCTTGCTCGAAGCGCTTGGCCTTGTCGGCCTCAGTAGATATAAATCCCGTAGCATAACGGGAGAGCTCGTCGAACCGCTTCTCATACTCAGCCATAGTCATACTATCTTGTCGTAGTGCAAGAAAATTCGCCTTCATTCGGTCTCTGATCGATTTAGGAAAGTACTTATCTTGGAAAAATTGATCGAACTCTTCCCAAGTGAGTGTGTCAGTGTCCCTTCTCCTCTTTATGACATCCCACCAATAGTCGGCCTCCCCCTCAAACAGGTAGGTCGCCAAACCAACTCTCAACTCTTCGTTAACTCTCATGCCGTCACAGATCTTCTTCACTCGGCGGATCCATCTATCCCCCTCCAAAGGACTGGAGCTCCCTTGGAAATTGGGTGGTCGTTGTCTTAAGAATTCCCGAAGAGCTATCATCCTTCAGTCTCCGTTCCCATTGCCCGGTACTTGAGTAAGAGGATGAGCTCCACCATTGTGGTTGTTGTTACCATTTTAGTTTTGTACCAAAGTGGTGAGCTCCCTTAAGCATTGGTAAATGCCTTGCATGGCATCCGAAGGTGGTGGTGGTGGTGGATTCGCTTGACCTTCACAGCCACGCCCACGTCCGCGTCCCTGTCCTTGTTCACCGTTCATCCTGCACATCAATTCACAACTTAGTTGATGGATGTACAAGACATCCTAAACATTAGGTTTAGCTAAGACATATAACGTGTATAAAATTTCACTCAAGGATTTGATTCACCCTAATCCTAAAGTTCTAGAGGTGATTCCATAACCTACAACTCCCATGTAATACCTAAAACCTAAGCTCTGATACCAGCTTTGTAACACCCCAAAACACACCTTGGACGGCATTACATTCTAAAACTATTCATATCATGAGAGTACTAATATAATCCCTTACGAAACAAGACTTTATTTGTCATCCATGAATATTTATAACATTATTCAAAAGAATAAGCCCAAGTCATGGCTATTACATCTCAAAAATTAATTAAAGAAGCGTAGCGGAATAAACAAAAGAAGCTAGACTACACAATGTTCCAAAATAATATCCTAGTCTAGTACAAACAGAAAGGAGATCGCTCTATGCGTCCACCTCGGGATCCACACTCCCGTCTAATGGAGTCTCCCAAGTAGCGGGCTCCTCGACCCTTACGTCCTTCTCCTCAAGCGGGTAATCTGAAAAATATTAGCGATAGGGGGTGAGCACGAAGCTTTGTAGAAAAATTCTCCAAAACCCATACAAGGTTTAGAAAAATATTTAAAATGGTCGGTCTCAATTTTAACATAACATAGATACATAATTTGAAATAAAACAGTGACATTTAAAAATGATCTCAAGTTTATTTAAAAATATTACTTAAATGAATAAACGACCACCACATACAAATAATAACCATTAATTTCCATAACCAATTCCCAATAATTCTTTCTGTAGGTGGCATATTTTGTGGTAACCTCCACCCCCTTTTAGGTTACCTTTGATTTTCAAGCATCCTTACCGGGAACCTCTTGAGAATGGATGAGCATCCTTATATGGAACCTCTCATTAATTACTACATTGTTTCTCAAGCATTCTTACCGGGAACCTCTTGGGAAGGGGTAAACATCCTTACAAGGAACCTCTCACTCATGTGCATCACAAACAACCCCAATCAAGCATATAATTCCAAAGTTTATCTTAAATTACAAGCATCTATCTAAAATTCCCAAAATATATCATGTAACAATTCCACAACCAACTCAGAAAATACATGAGATCATAATAACATCATTTTTCTACCAAACACAAAGCACCAAGATTTCGAAATCCATAATAAAGAAAGCATTTAGGAAGGAAATACATCACTCTCCAAAAATTAGGGTTTTAATACTAGAAAGGAGATTTTATGGGTATTAAACTCTACTTTGTTTAAAACATGTAATCCTTGCAAAAAGCCTAAGAGAGGATGATTCTATAGCATATATATATACCATTGATAGCCAAAACATACATATATAAATACTCTACCCTCAATGTAAGTGAATGAGAGAAAACCTCTACCTTGAATCCTTAGTTTGTAAAAAGAACTTGAGCTTTGATCTTGAATCTACCCTTAAATCTCTTGTTTTTCCTTTCCTTTCTTCCTCTCTAATGCTCTCTAGGGTTCCAAAAGGTGTGGGGTGAGAGTGGAGTGAAATAAATGAGGGCAAATGAGATGAAAATGGGGTTTAAAACACCTTAGCCCCCGAAATTCACTATTCACAGCTTGTTTTGGTTTTCTCCAAACTTACGGTTTTTGCCACTAAGAATCTCCAATTTGATCCATATGACTACCCTAAGATTTTTCGATGTTTCGAATTCATTTTTAATGTTATTTTAACCTAAAAATATTTATTTTTATGATTTATCTCAAAACCAAAGTCAACGTAGACCCGAAACACTAAAGTATNATCTTTATATGGAACCTCTCATTAATTACTACATTGTTTCTCAAGCATTCTTACCGGGAACCTCTTGGGAAGGGGTAAACATCCTTACAAGGAACCTCTCACTCATGTGCATCACAAACAACCCCAATCAAGCATATAATTCCAAAGTTTATCTTAAATTACAAGCATCTATCTAAAATTCCCAAAATATATCATGTAACAATTCTACAACCAACTCAGAAAATACATGAGATCATAATAACATCATTTTTCTACCAAACACAAAGCACTAAGATTTCGAAATCCATAATAAAGAAAGCATTTAGGAAGGAAATACATCACTCTCCAAAAATTAGGGTTTTAAAACTAGAAAGGAGATTTTATGGGTATTAAACCCTACTTTGTTCAAAACATGTAATCCTTGCAAAAAGCCTAAGAGAGGATGATTCCATAGCATATATATATACCATTGATAGCCAAAACATACATATATAAATACTCTACCCTCAATGTAAGTGAATGAGAGAAAACCTCTACCTTGAATCCTTAGTTTGTAAAAAGAACTTGAGCTTTGATCTTGAATCTACCCTTAAATCTCTTGTTTTTCCTTTCCTTTCTTCCTCTCTAATGCTCTCTAGGGTTCCAAAAGGTGTGGGGTGAGAGTGGAGTGAAATAAATGAGGGCAAATGAGATGAAAATGGGGTTTAAAACACCTTAGCCCCCGAAATTCACTATTCACAGCTTGTTTTGGTTTTCTCCAAACTTACGGTTTTTGCCACTAAGAATCTCCAATTTGATCCATATGACTACCCTAAGATTTTTCGATGTTTCGAATTCATTTTTAATGTTATTTTAACCTAAAAATATTTATTTTTATGATTTATCTCAAAACCAAAGTCAACGTAGACCCGAAACACTAAAGTATCTATTTTACCCATCCGAACCGACTATTAATAAAGTTTTGTGTTGTTTGCAAATAAAATGTGATAAATGGTGATTAGTAAAGCCTTTTATACTTATTTGAAGCCTAAATTTATTCATTATTCTTATATTTTGATTTAGGATGCAAATGGAGACGTTAAATACAAAACGAAGCTAATTGGACTGTTTTGACATCACTTCGTTATCTGGGCATAACTCTCTTATCCGAGCTCCAATTGAGATGATTCAAGATGCTATGGATGATAGGGAAGAGATACAAAACTTTCATGTTTTGAGGTTTGAGAGATATTGACTGCATCAAGGTCTAAATCGGACTTGAATTTGCAGCCAATGCACTATTCAAGCTAATTGGGCTGTTTTGACACCACTTCGTTATCTGGGCATAACTCTGTCATCCGAGCTCCGATTGAGATGATTCAAGATACTATGGAATGATNTCCATAGCATATATATATACCATTGATAGCCAAAACATACATATATAAATACTCTACCCTCAATGTAAGTGAATGAGAGAAAACCTCTACCTTGAATCCTTAGTTTGTAAAAAGAACTTGAGCTTTGATCTTGAATCTACCCTTAAATCTCTTGTTTTTCCTTTCCTTTCTTCCTCTCTAATGCTCTCTAGGGTTCCAAAAGGTGTGGGGTGAGAGTGGAGTGAAATAAATGAGGGCAAATGAGATGAAAATGGGGTTTAAAACACCTTAGCCCCCGAAATTCACTATTCACAGCTTGTTTTGGTTTTCTCCAAACTTACGGTTTTTGCCACTAAGAATCTCCAATTTGATCCATATGACTACCCTAAGATTTTTCGATGTTTCGAATTCATTTTTAATGTTATTTTAACCTAAAAATATTTATTTTTATGATTTATCTCAAAACCAAAGTCAACGTAGACCCGAAACACTAAAGTATCTATTTTACCCATCCGAACCGACTATTAATAAAGTTTTGTGTTGTTTGCAAATAAAATGTGATAAATGGTGATTAGTAAAGCCTTTTATACTTATTTGAAGCCTAAATGTATTCATTATTCTTATATTTTGATTTAGGATGCAAATGGAGACGTTAAATACAAAACGAAGCTAATTGGACTGTTTTGACATCACTTCGTTATCTGGGCATAACTCTCTTATCCGAGCTCCAATTGAGATGATTCAAGATGCTATGGATGATAGGGAAGAGATACAAAACTTTCATGTTTTGAGGTTTGAGAGATATTGACTGCATCAAGGTCTAAATCGGACTTGAATTTGCAGCCAATGCACTATTCAAGCTAATTGTGCTGTTTTGACATCACTTCGTTATCTGGGCATAACTCTGTCATCCGAGCTCCGATTGAGATGATTCAAGATGCTATGGAATGATAAGAAAGATCTATACAACTTTCATGTTTTGAGTTTTGAGAGATATTGACTGCATCAAGGTCGAAATCACGCTTGAAGTTACAGCCTGTGCACTGTTCACGTGCACTGTTTCATCCCTTTTTCATTTTCCTATCCATTCCTAAGCCAACCAAATCCATTCCAAACCTCTCCAACACATATTTCTACTCCAAACCTATTTAATACATGTTCTAGGACCTAAAATTTCATATTTTCACTTATTAAAACCAAATTTCAACTATTATTTCCAATAACATTTTAAATCTCTATTTTTCCAATCTATCAAATTCAAACACACATCACTACACATATCCACATTTTTACTACAATTATTTACTATATATCTATATACATATATAAGAGAAAATGTGGGGTGTTACACCCCTCTTGAAGAACATCCAAGGAGGTAGAAGGTATCTCGAAAAGTCCCCTATGGGTTGATATTAATAAAAAAAAGGGAGAGAGATACAACTGATTTTTTAGAGATCATCTTTTCTTTTATGTCTATCTCTTATTCATAAAAGATCTCCCAAAATATCTCTCACAATATCTCTAAGACTTAGCCAAAAATTCAATTCCTAATTTGTCTCTTTTTCCTCCAATAAAGTCTTGAAAGATCTTGAAAGATATCTTTGAATATTCAATCAGTCAATGCCTAGAAGGAGTTCTCGCCAAAATCTAATGTTGGCCTACCGGTAGAACCTTCACATTGAACAACCTACCGGTAGAAAATAGATCACCTACTGGTAGAACCTTATTTTTTCAAATTCTAATGGCCTCTTCTACGGGTAGAACACAAGTCCACCTACCGGTAGAACATTATTATGGCACAAACCTACTGGTAGAACCTGTTGCTTTCAAGAATTGTTGCTCTACGGCTTCTGGCTCCGTTCCTGACTCGCCCAACTTACTTCAAAATTCTCCAAGGTATTAAAATGAATGTAAATCCTCGTCTTAACATTGATTTTTCTGAAAACATCAAAATTTCCTATAAAATTCAAAAATAAACTAAAGTAAACATATAATTAATAAACAAAGTTAAGACGAATGATTTGAGATATAAAATCATGCAATATTATGTACTCATCAATTGTAATATTACATAAATTTTAGTCCCCGTAAAGCCTATATTTTCAAAACAACATCATGAATCTAGTACCTAATATCAACCTCAATGGGTTATTTCTTTAGTGTACATTNGAGATGATTCAAGATGATATGGAATGATAAGAAAGATCTATACAACTTTCATGTTTTGAGTTTTGAGAGATATTGACTGCATCAAGGTCGAAATCACGCTTGAAGTTGCAGCCAGTGCACTGTTCACGTGCACTGTTTCATCCCTTTTTCATTTTCCTNTTCAAAGCAAGTTGATGTTGTAGATGCATTGAGCATAAGATAACACTTTAATGCAGATCATGTTGTGTTAACTTTCAAGGATCTTAGTGATGATGAACATAGGTAGTGGGCTATGAAACACGTATATTTTGTTATGGCCGACATATCTATATCGAATACCTTATCGAATATAATACTCATCAAATAATCAAAAATATATATTGGATAAACACCAAATGTATCGAATATACTTACCCAGAAAAAAATGTATCTAATATAATAAATAAAATATATGAACACTTCGTGGATACTTATATATAAAGAGAAGNAATATACTTACCCAAAAAAAAATGTATCTAATATAATAAATAAAATATATGAACACTTCGTGGATACTTATATATGAAGAGAGGTATTATAATTTTTACTTTTCACCTTTACTCTTTCCTTTTGATTTCACATATAATGCAATACATCAACAAAAATTCATATGATTTAAAAAATACTTTGATGTTTTCCAAGTATTATGCATTATCACGTGTCCAAAGAGTTTAAATGAATTGATTACTCTATAATTTTACCAACAAATACTTCTAAACAAACAATATAGCTAAATATTGGTTCTTATTTCTTTAATTAATCACGTTAACTTTGTAGATGTACCACAATGAGACAATATATAACTTTTTAAAAATAAAAAATTATTAATGTTGTTTATTATTGTTAAATAATCATTAAAAATTATAGTTATCAAGTTATTATATAATAGTGGGATTTTGTCGTATCGTCGTATCCATATCATATCATACTCATATTTCGTATTCGTATGAGAGTTTAAACTTTAATATTTGTTATTTACAAATAACTACAAAAATATTTGCCAAGTCTTCCATCAATCAAAGATGAATTTTTTTTTGGTCCCAACCAAAATCAACATTTTGAATATTAATGTTATTTGGACATAATTAATGCATATAATGAATTGTGACCAATGAATGATAATGAAATGCACTTAATAATGGACCAATTGCAGCATTAAATATATTTCACTATCACTCCATTAGTTATAATCTATGAAGCACGGATACGAATATAGATACGAGATACAAGATATAGATACGATACAATACAATATGATATAATACGGATACGGTGATACAACAAAACCTAAAAAAATAGAATACGGGTACAACTAGAATACTTTCATAAAATATATTTTTTTTAATTTTATTATTATATGTAATATAATAATTTATGATTTATAAAATGAATCACACATTTATCAAAGATATATAATAATAACTAATGATTCTATCCTATGAAGTACGGATAAGATATGATATAAATACGATGATATGATGATACGACAAAATCTAAAAAAATAGGATAAACGCATATATTTTTTAAAAATTTTATTATTATATTTAATATAATAATTATGATTTATAAAGCGAATCACACATTTATCAAATATATATAATAATAACTAATCATTCTATCATTCAGAAATCATACATTCATAATTTGTTTTTTTCGCAATAAGGGTCCAAACATATTTGCTCTGATGCCTCTATTTTTTTTAAAAATTCAAGTTATACCTTGCCGTATCCCTGACGTATTCTGATATATCCTGACATATCTTGAAGTATCCAAAATTTAAATTTATTCTTTTTAATTCTAGGATATTTCTCAGTCGTATCGGATACGTATTCGACCGTATCAGATGTGTATCCGTATCTGAAAATTATCTAATACCGATACTTTGACCCTTTTGAAGTATCTGTGTTTTATAGGTCATAATGCATCATGTCTTTCAATTATGTCTCAATTACATTCTCTAAACTTAATTTATTGACTTAATTACTATTTATTATTGTATTGACGGTGGACCTACTATTGGTTGAGACTCATTATAATTCAATGACCGAGTCAACAACCAAGGTTAATAAATTAATATTCAATAGACTAGTTGTTATTGGATTGTATATTTATATCTCAATTAATTGATTAGAACTTGACTATGGTACCAAAAAATAAAATTTTGGTACCATACCAAAATTTATTATATTTATGGAATTTTATTACCATTATTGTTGTTGTTTTTACCATTGATAATTATTTTTTCAGCAAAAAAGTGAAAAAAATAGTTATTATAAAAATAATAAATTACTCACAAAAGTGATAATTTTTTTTGAATAAAAAATGATAAAAATAATTATTACAATAATAATAAAAATAATTATCACAATAATAATAAAAACATTCACAAAAATGTTTAATCACCCATAAAAATAATTATTTCTTTGATCGTAAAATATTCCGCAAAAATTATTGTAGTTATACGTCTGTATCATTGAACTAATAATTAATTATATTGTATTAAGATTTAGTTGCGCACTTATACGTCTACATCATTGAACTAATAATTCTGAGTAAGCAATTTGATTTGACAGGGTAATAATCTTGTTTCCATAGAATAATAGTTGGCGGAGCCGGAGGGTAACGCCATACAATCAAATCATCCAACTTTTAATCATGTGTGTCGACCTTGACGTGTTACAACTCACACCACCACATATTTTTGTCCCTGCAAGTGAAAAAGAAGGATACAGTTTTCTATTTATATGAGTGATAACTCTTAACAACTTATTAATTTGAATAAGATCAATACAAAATTATTAAATTAAGATTAATTAATAGTTAAATAAAAATAAGATAATTTTAATACAACACAACTTATATAGGAGGTTGAATGTGGCATGCAATGAAACCAATCCCATTTTCTAATGTTCATTCAATCAAACATTCCTTTTTTAGATGGATGTAACGTAAAAATTATAATGATCTTGCTGTTTAACGTCAAAATCAGTTTAATTAGGACAAGTGTCAGTGTACCCAACCTTATCCTGCATTAATTGTTACAAACAATGTTAGAAATGTATTATCATGTGACCCGAGGACACTACTTACACAGGAATTAATTCTCTCGAGGCGTCAACCACTCGGGCATAGAAACTTATCACAATTGCGTCTTTTGTGTTGAGTTTTATGGTAGCAATGAATATCAGTTTCAGTGTCGTGCAGTAATCTATAATTAGAAAAGAGTTCATTACAACTTACCCTCTCTATTTTTAAATATACGTTGTTTAAGGTTTTTACACAAAAATTAAAAAAATTATTAAATAAGTGTAATATAAGTAAAAAATAATTTTATAAGACTAAAATACTCTTATTCAATATGTATTGAGAAGGAAAGGAATATGAATGACACTTAACCTCCACTTAATCTAATGCATTAAAAAATTAAGGATAAATTTGAANTCCTATCCATTCCTAAGCCAACCAAATCCATTCCAAACCTCTCCAACACATATTTCTACTCCAAACCTATTTAATACATGTTCTAGGACCTAAAATTTCATATTTTCACTTATTAAAACCAAATTTCAACTATTATTTCCAATAACATTTTAAATCTCTATTTTTCCAATCTATCAAATTCAAACACACATCACTACACATATCCACATTTTTACTACAATTATTTACTATATATCTATATACATATATAAGAGAAAATGTGGGGTGTTACACCCCTCTTGAAGAACATCCAAGGAGGTAGAAGGTATCTCGAAAAGTCCCCTATGGGTTGATATTAATANATTTCTTGAGATTTTGTTTAGAGATCTAGGTTTTAGAATTTGTATAATTGACGGATCATTAGCCCCTTAAAATAAAATGGCTCTTTTTTTTTAATTGAATAAAGCATATGTGAATTTTCGATCCAATACTGTTTTTTTCAGGTTGTCTAAACTTGTACCGACTATTTCTTCAAACTTAGCGACTGACCATCATAACTTGAACTGAGTTAGAGCATATCCCTAAATAGACAAGGTGATTAGCCCTTAAAGGGATTAAACTTAATACCTCCACATTATCAAATGTCAGGTTCAACCACTGAACCACCCTAGGAGTTAATCCTTCTTTCTATCTAATGAACTATCTTCAAAACTTACAAATAATTGTGTAGTTGCTCTTAATCATTTTTCAGTACATTAGAAGCCTATAACTTGTAACGCCCCAAAATCTCCCTTGCATGACATTACTTTTTAAAATCATTCACATCATGAGAGTAACTAATAAAATCTATCGATAAAGACAATTTTAATTCATCATATACAATATCTACTATATCATTCCAAAGGAATATGACAAATCATGACCATAATATCAAAAAAATATGTCAAACTATGACAATTATATCCAAAATAATTAAACGTAACTTTTCAGCGGAATAACAAAAGATTAATATGAACATTATCTCAAAAGGAATTTCTTAGTCTAGGACATAGAAATATCAATCCTAGATATCCCCCTCCGGATCCACATGCCCATCCACTTGAGCTTCCCAAGGTACTTGTTTATCGACTCCGAATTTTTCCTCTAAGCTATAATTTGAAAAGTATGATATTTGTAAGGGGTGAACATTAAGTTCTGTAGGAAAATCCTCCCAAACTCGAACAAGATNTTCTCCAAACTTACGGTTTTTGCCACTAAGAATCTCCAATTTGATCCATATGACTATCCTAAGATTTTTCGATGTTTCGAATTCATTTTTAATGTTATTTTAACCTAAAAATATTTATTTTTATAATTTATCTCACAACCAAAGTCAACGTACACCCGAAACACTAAAGTTTCTATTTTACCCATCCGAACCGACTATTAATAAAGTTTTGTGTTGTTTGCAAATAAAATGTGATAAATGGTGATTAGTAAAGCCTTTTATACTTATTTGAAGCCTAAATTTATTCATTATTCTTATATTTTGATTTAGGATGCAAATGGAGACGTTAAATACAAAACGAAGCTAATTGGACTGTTTTGACATCACTTCGTTATCTGGGCATAACTCTCTTATCCGAGCTCCAATTGAGATGATTCAAGATGCTATGGATGATAGGGAAGAGATACAAAACTTTCATGTTTTGAGGTTTGAGAGATATTGACTGCATCAAGGTCTAAATCGGACTTGAATTTGNTTTTTTCAGGTTGTCTAAACTTGTACCGACTATTTCTTCAAACTTAGCGACTGACCATCATAACTTGAACTGAGTTAGAGCATATCCCTAAATAGACAA
The DNA here is from genome assembly GCA_963454935.2 of Ilex paraguariensis. Classification (NCBI taxonomy): domain Eukaryota; kingdom Viridiplantae; phylum Streptophyta; class Magnoliopsida; order Aquifoliales; family Aquifoliaceae; genus Ilex; species Ilex paraguariensis. Next base: position 60,581 of record CAUOFW020001147.1, read on the forward strand.
GGTGATTAGCCCTTAAAGGGATTAAACTTAATACCTCCACATTATCAAATGTCAGGTTCAACCACTGAACCACCCTAGGAGTTAATCCTTCTTTCTATCTAATGAACTATCTTCAAAACTTACAAATAATTGTGTAGTTGCTCTTAATCATTTTTCAGTACATTAGAAGCCTATAACTTGTAACGCCCCAAAATCTCCCTTGCATGACATTACTTTTTAAAATCATTCACATCATGAGAGTAACTAATAAAATCTATCGATAAAGACAATTTTAATTCATCATATACAATATCTACTATATCATTCCAAAGGAATATGACAAATCATGACCATAATATCAAAAAAATATGTCAAACTATGACAATTATATCCAAAATAATTAAACGTAACTTTTCAGCAGAATAACAAAAGATTAATATGAACATTATCTCAAAAGGAATTTCTTAGTCTAGGACATAGAAATATCAATCCTAGATATCCCCCTCCGGATCCACATGCCCATCCACTTGAGCTTCCCAAGGTACTTGTTTATCGACTCCGAATTTTTCCTCTAAGCTATAATTTGAAAAGTATGATATTTGTAAGGGGTGAACATTAAGTTCTGTAGGAAAATCCTCCCAAACTCGAACAAGATTTAGAAAACATGTAAAACCAGTCGGTCTCATTTTGCAATTATTATATATCAATTTTGAAAAAAAAACAGAGACATTCCAGGAGATCTCAAGTTTATACAATAACAATAAATTAAATGAAGTAATAACACCAAATTGTAAATAACAAATCATTTCCAACCATAAACCATTTTTCACAAGTTTTTGTAGAATCTCATACTTCCACAAGCTCTTGTAGAAAATCGTTTATGGTACAATAAACCACAAACCCATAACTTATATTTGTATCTCAGGTATGATGCATGATTCACATGAATAAACACATCGAGAATATCCTGGTCCACACACACACTCCCAAATCCTAGCAAGGATATCCAACCTTTAGGAATGGCGTATACCAACTCATGGCAGTGACGAATCCAACCCAGAAATAGTATACTAACCCTCAGTCTTGATAACACGTGAGCGAATAGTAGTTTGGTGCTCGCAAGACATCAACCCCACAACGAGTGATAGGGAACCTTCAAATCCACACGGAGTAAGAAACGCATCTAACCCACTCTATGATATCCGGTCAACGGCCATCCATTGTCATCCAAACATCCACAAGAGATACAATATCCAATCAATTTCTCCAATCACAAATGCATTCAAAAATTCTCAAATTTCACAAGTAGTATCCCAATAGAACAATTTAAGAAAATATCCAAGAGATCATCATAAATACAATTTTGTGGTTCAATATAAAGCACTAAAGTTTTGAAATCAAGAACAAAGGAAAAATTAAGAGAAAAATTATTTTCTCTTGAAAACTAGGGTTTTGAGTCAAGAAGAAGAGATTTAATGGTTATCCCACCATAGATTTGTTTAAAACATGATAGTGTTTGCAATAATATCAAAAAATCAATGATTTAGTAACCAATAAATAAGATTTAGAGTCAAAGGAATACATATAATTAAACCCTAGCCTCAATATNCTAAAGTTTTGAAATTAAGAACAAAGGAAAAATCAAGAGAAAAAATTCATTTCTCTTGGAAACTAGGGTTTTGAGTCAAAAAGAAGAGATTTAATGGTTATCCCACCATAGATTTGTTTAAAACATGATAGTGTTTACAAGAATATCAAGAATAAATGATATACTAACAAATAAATAAGATTTAGAGTCAAAAGAATACATATAAGTAAACCCTAGCATCAATGTAAGAAAATAGGAAGAACCCCTACCTTCTTCTTCCTTAGTGTTCTTGAAGAACTTAAGATTTGATCTTTCCCAAACTTGAATCAACCCTTTAATATTTTGTTTTCCCTTTATTTCTTCCTCTCTAAGATTTTGTAGGGTTAGAAATGTTGAAATGGGGCTTAGGGAGATGTCCTGAAGTATTTATAGTGGAAGAAATGGTGTCTTGTGCGCGATTCTGAGAGTCAGAATTCGTAACTGACGTTCGAACGTTATTGGTGTTCTAACGTCCTTAGCTCCCAATACTTTGGTCTTTCCATCAGATAAAAAGTACTGGAACGCACTGTCGTTCAAACAGACTTTCACGTTCGAACGTACTTTCACTTTCGAATGTACTTCTTGTTTCTGCTGAAACGTCCAGTGCAGTTTTGGCCTATTTAGAGGTTGATGTGGAAAAGTTTCAAGAAATACACTTTTGTATCTTTGGAAGTCTAGTATCTACTGTAAAAATTTAAGCTCAAACGAACATTAGGATAAAAATTTATGATCCAAATACTAAGGTAGTGTCTAATTTCTTCCTACCCGAAAGAATGTGTTTTAATTCCGGGATACTTCCTAACTTTATTACACCCCATGTTACCTATTCCAATGTTTCTCGATCTTCCGAGTTCAATGGACATCTTATTTTTACTTAAAAGTATTTAGAAACTCACCTACAACTCTTTCCAAGTTTAAACACTTTTGAAACTTAAACTTAACAATCAATTTATCTCCTAAATATTTATTTCTACTATTATAATCTATGTAGTTCATTCTTACGTAATTACATATATTAGAATTACTAAAAAAATTTATCTTTATATTTATATAAACATATGGGGTTTACAATCCACCCCCTTAAAGAAAGTTTAGTCCTCAAAACTTAATCGTCGAGTTAGTTTATCTAATTGTCATTTGGCTATGATATCTCTAGTTCTATTCATCCTTTAAACATCAAAGCCAAGGTTAAAATCGAATATCATATCATAAATTTTATATCCATCTTTTTCACTTATAACATCATTGTAACTACTTAAAGTCCTAAAGATTACATTCTTTCACTAGAAACCATTTATTACCTCTATTCTCAATAATTGTATACGATGTTTCCAATTAATTTCTTATTATGCATAACTACTAAATCACAATACTTAATTGTGTACTCATCAAATATCACTTTTCTTTTTGAATTTCACAAATTATTTCAATAAACCTTATATTTGCTTCTTACGCATAGCTTATTCATAAGCATATCAAAATAACCAAAATACAATTTCGCTATTAGGATTACTTATCTTTCCTATACTAACATCTTGGTGTAACAAAAAAAAATTTATTAATGACATCACGGTAAGATTTATCTCGATCCGTGAAATAGATACAACATTTTTAATGACTGTGTCTCTCACTAACCAAGAGGAATTCACAATCTTTGAAATCTACAATAATTTCAATTCACAACTACACACTCCCACATAAGTCAATATTCTAAGATCATCCTTTACGTTACACATCAATTTGTAATTTCTCATGATACTCCTTAGCTTCACCATTGTAGTCATTAATCAAATAGCTAACTACGCGCTCTGATCTAAATTATAATCCACCAATTCACAAATCAAAAACAGCCACAAGATAAGAATTTCCATGGGTTTGAAATTTTTGAGAAGATATGTCAAATTCCTCAAAAGTGTACAACTGAAACCTAACCACATTTATCCTCTAATTATAGCTTCTTAAATGTGTACACTAACGATCCATCTAATCCATTCAAAGGAAATTTTAGTAATTAACTAACTATAATACTTAGGCAAATTGTCAAGTTATATNTAAATGTGTACACTAACGATCCATCTAATCCATTCAAAGGAAATTTTAGTAATTAAATAACTATAATACTTAGGCAAATTGTCAAGTTATATCTAAGATATTTGCTCTCAGTCTCCAATCTCGAGCTCAAATCAATAAGCCTTAGTAATTATTCACAATCCCCATGATAATAACAATCTACTAATTAGTAGGATAACCATAGTCATTTATAAAAAAAAAATTACATAAAGTTTCTACAACCGTGTCAANTATATCTCCAAGATATTTGCTCTCAGTCTCCAATCTCGAGCTCAAATCAATAAGCCTTAGTAATTATTCACAATCCCCATGATAATAACAATCTGCTAATTAGTAGGATAACCATAGTCATTTATAAAAAAAAAAAAATTACATAAAGTTTCTACAACCGTGTCAAAGCCAATCTCCATGGGTATCATCATGAATTCCTCAAATTACATCCCTCTAATTATCACCACTAATTATAATGTTTGAATCTTCAATACTTGCACCAACAATTCTTAAGTATAATTAATCAAACCTATATCTTAATAATGTATTAAAGAGACATGAAAAAGAACTTCATATTCCTCCAACACAACTTCAACAACATTAAAAGATCCTATAGAACAATAGAAGTTCATATCAAACTTTGGATATCTTCCTTATTTCCATAATTGTCTATTATATTTNATATTCCTCCAACACAACTTCAACAACATTAAAAGATCCTATAGAACAATAGAAGTTCATATCAAACTTTGGATATCTTCCTTATTTCCATAATTGTCTATTATATTTGACCTCGAGCTTTTAAACCTCTATAATCTTTAATCCAACAATATCGAGAGTCAAATGAAACTCCTATAAGTTTGCTTCCATAAATTGACCTCAATTTCTAATTGAGGTGTGCACTACAAGTCAACTATTAATTTAACATTCAACTAAGAGATTCTCGATTGTTAATACCTTTAGAGAGTCTAAGAGTAGTAAACTAAGACCTCAAGAAAATAAGATAAACTAAGTATAACGCTCTCAATGAGTATCCTATGCATGACCCTTCTAAACATTTAAAGTAAATTTAATCAATTCTCCATAATATTTTCAAAACAATATTGGTAATCTCAAGTTTGTGGTTATGAAAACAAACTCCTATCCATTTAAGAACCATAATCACAATTCCTATCGTTAATCCAAAATAGGCTCTCATTCAATGTAACTTTGCCATATTCCATCAATTGATCATATTTGAGAATTATACAATATCGTAACATCGTACTCACCATTGCAGAAAACATAATACTCCCATGGTTTCCATCATAAAACCAAAACTACATTCATTCCTTAATTTCTTTGACTTTTACGTAACACACATCAATTTCCATAACCTTATTATTCAAAACTTTTATTCAAAACTTAGTCCATCTTAAAAATATCTAAGTTGACCTTACCTCCACACATCCAAATTGGGTTATCACATCTTCTTGACTTCCAAAAATATATGCAAGATTAATAGTAGAATAAAATACTTAAGAGTTGGCAAGGCACCAAGTTATAATCCCATTTTATATTGTTATCCATCAAAATACTTCAATCAACATGGGGGTATCTCTAAATCAAAGCCTAAATAGTGATGGAAGCTTTCTTAAGGATAAGTCCTTCAGAGTCTAAGAAAAAAAATACGACATTTTGCTATCCAAGGAATACTACAATGTAGATTTTTGATCAACTTCGAAGAATAAATTGATTTAACTCAAGTATTTCTAGCATGTGTGACCCATATGGTTGGAAAGATATACGAGTTAAGATTCTAACAATGGTGCACAATTTGGACTTTCCAACATGAGATATGGTCCTGTTNCAACAAAGAGTTATGATCAAATTAGTGAAAGGTAGTCTGTGTGACTGATGATTCTGCTATACTTGTCCAACTCAAGTTTGAGTGTCATTTATCACAAATCTTATCTCATACTCACCTCCAATATAGATAATATGATTTGCATAAAGATTCATGCCTAGCATCATTTATAAATCAAAATTTAAATTACCATCCTTCTCCTAGAATAGTTTTGGACTTTTCAACAAAGAGTTATGATCAAATTAGTGAAAGGTAGTCTGTGTGACTGATGATTCTGCTATACTTGTCCAACTCAAGTTTGAGTGTCATTTATCACAAATCTTATCTCATACTCACCTCCAATATAGATAATATGATTTGCATAAAGATTCATGCCTAGCATCATTTATAAATCAAAATTTAAATTACCATCCTTCTCCTAGAATAGTTTTGGACTTTTCAACCAAGAGTTATGATCAAATTAGTGAAAGGTAGTCTGTGTGACTGATAATTCTGCTATACTTGTCCAACTAAAGTTTGAGTGTCATTTATCACAAATCTTATCTCATACTCACCTCCAATATAGATAATATGATTTGCATAAAGATTCATGCCTAGCATCATTTATAAATCAAAATTTAAATTACCATCCTTCTCCTAGAATAGTTTTGGACTTTTCAACAAAGAGTTATGATCAAATTAGTGAAAGGTAGTCTGTGTGACTGATGATTCTGCTATACTTGTCCAACTCAAGTTTGAGTGTCATTTATCACAAATCTTATCTCATACTCACCTCCAATATAGATAATATGATTTGCATAAAGATTCATGCCTAGCATCATTTATAAATCAAAATTTAAATTATCATCCTTCTCCTAGAATAGTTCAAAACGACACGATATAAAACTAGAATATAAATCCCAAATTTTTGTCCACTCCTCAAAGTTAGCTAATCCATGAATCCAAACAAATAATTAATTCCTAACCTAATTAANCATGCCTAGCATCATTTATAAATCAAAATTTAAATTACCATCCTTCTCCTAGAATACTTCAAAACAACACGATATAAAACTAGAATATAAATCCCAAATTTTTGTCCACTCCTCAAAGCTAGCTAATCCATGAATCCAAACAAATAATTAATTCCTAACCTAATTAAAGTAACAAATCACACTTATCTTATAAACATATCACTTAAAACAAAGTCAAGCCTAGAGTTTCCTTCACCCTCACCTAATACTCCCCAATTCGAAGCATACAACCTCTACACACCCTTCAAGTTTGCAACCGTTCTCCTGTAAGCATGTCAACACTCAAGACATGTTCTAGCTTCTCAAAGTCCAATCNTAAAACAAAGTCAAGCCTAGAGTTTCCTTCACCCTCACCTAATACTCCCCAATTCGAAGCATACAACCTCTACACACCCTTCAAGTTTGCAACCGTTCTCCTGTAGGCATGTCAATACTCAAGACATGTTCTAGCTTCTCAAAGTCCAATCCCAAATTAAGAGTATATGTAGTGCGTATGAATGAATGAATAGCACCAGGATTGAATAAAATTTGGGCCCAAGAATTTTAAAGAAGAACGATACCTTCAACCACATCGGAAACATCTTCCTCCGGTTGGGTCAAAGCAAAAACTCTTTCTTGCTTGGTACTGCCTGGGGCTATAGCTCCTACTGGTTTCGGCTGTAATGGCTTCTGTCATGGTGGCTTATTTGCATGTACTTGTCTCGTTGCTTGATTGGTCTTTGGTGGAATAGATGGACAATTATTTTTTAGGTGCCTGAACTCTCCACATGCAAAGCATTGACGTGGGTCAATGTCTTCTCTGTTTCGAGTAACCCCAGCTCCTCGAATGAATAGATTCCTTTGCCCCGAAGCTTGGTTAGGTTGGTGGTACGAAGCTTCCCTTTGTGGAGCTCCACTACTGCTAGCATTAGTCTTGATCGGACCTCCCCTCGCGAAGTTCTATCGTAGTTGGTTGTTGTTTCTATTCTGGTGTTGTACTAGAGTGGTTAGCTCCCTCAGGCATTGATAGATGCCATTCATGGCATCTGGAGGTGGTGGTGGTGGGTTTGCTTGGCCACCACGTCCCCGTCCACATCCACATTCACCCTTCATCCTGCACATCAATTCACAATTTAGTTTCATTGATGTACATGACATCCTAACTATCACTTTAATCTAAAGCATAAGGTTTGTATAAAATTTTAAATCCATAATTTTGTTCAACCTAGTCCTATCTCTAGTGGTAATCCATAACCTATAGTTCCCATGTAAGACCTACAGCCTAGGCTCTGATACCAAACTTGTAACACCCCAAAATTCCCCTTGGACGACATTACTTTTTAAAACCATTCACATTATGAGAGCAACTAATTAAATCCATCGATAAAGAGAATTTTCATTCATCATATACAATATCTACTACATCATCCCAAATGAATATGCCAAACCATGGCCATAATATCAAAAGAATAAATCAAACTATGGCAATTACATCCAAAAGAATTAAACGTAACTTTTCAGCGGAATAACAAAAGATTAACATGAACATTATCTCAAAACGAATTTCCTAGTCTAAGGCATAGAAATATCAATCCTAGATATCCCCCTCCGGATCCACATGCCCATCCACTTGAGCTTCCCAAGGTACCTGTTTATCGACTCCGAGTTTTTCCTCTAAGCTATAATTTGAAAAGTATGATATTTGTAGGGGGTGACAACTAAGCTCTGTAGGAAAATCCTCCCAAACTCGAACAAGATTTAGAAAACATGTAAAACTAGTCGGTCTCATTTTGCAATTATTATATATCAATTTTGAAAAAAAAAGGGACATTTTAGGAGATCTCAAGTTTACACAATAGTAATAAATTAAATGAAGTAATAACGCCAAATTGCAAATAACAAATCATTTCCAACCATAAACCATTTTTCACAAGTTCTTGTAGAATCTCATACTTCCACAACCTCTTGTAGAAAATCGTTTATGGTACAATAAACCACAAACCCATAACTTGTATTTGTATCTTTGGTATGATGCATGATTTGTATGAATAAATACATCGAGAATATCTTGGCCTACACACATACTCTTAAATCCTCGCAAGGATATCCAACCTTTAGGAATGACGTATACCAACTCATGGCAGTGACAAATCCAACCCAGGAATAGTATACTAACCCTCAGTCTCGATAACACGTGAGCGAATAGTGGTTTGGTTCTTGCAAGGCACCAACCCCACTACGAGTGATAGGGAACCTTCAAACCCACACGGAGTATGAAACACATCTAACCCACTCTACGATATCCGGTCAATGAACACCCATGATCATCCAAACATCCACAAGAAATACAACATCCAATCAATTTCTCCAATCACAAATACATTCAAAAATCTCCAAATTTTATAAATAGTATCCCAATAGAACAATTTAAGAAAATATGCAAGAGATCATCATAAATACCATTTTGTGGTTCAATATAAAGCACTAAAGTTTTGAAATGAAGAACAAACAAAAAATCAAGAGAAAAATCCGTTTCTCTTGAAAATTAGGGTTTTGAGTCAAGAAGAAGAGATTTAATGGTTATCCAACCATAGATTTGTTTAAAACATGATAGTGTTTGCAAGAATATCAAGAATCAATGATTTACTGACCAATAAATAAGATTTAGAGTCAAAAAAATACATATAAGTAAACCCTAGCCTCAATATAAGAGAATAGGAAGAATCCTTACCTTCTTTTTCCTTAGTGTTCTTGAAGAACTTAAGATTTGATCTTTCCCAAACTTGAATCAACCCTTTAATATTTTGTTTTCCCTTTATTTCTTCCTCTCTAAGATTTTGTAGGGTTAGAAATGTTGAAATGGGGCTTAGGGAGATGTCCTGAAGTATTTATAGTGGAAGAAATGGTGTCTTGTGCCCGATTTTGAGAGTCAGAATTCGTAACTGACCTTCGAACGTCATTGGCGTTCGAACGCCCTTAGCTTCCAGTACTTTGGTTTTTCCATCAGAAAAAAAGTACTGGAGCGCACTGTCATTCGAATGGACTTTCATGTTCGAACATAGGACTTTGGAACGTCATTTCATGTTCGAACGTACTTTCACGTTCGAACGTACTTTCACGTTCGAACGTACTTCCTATTTCTGCTGAAAATGCCAGTGCAGTTTTGGCCTATTTAGAGGTCGATTTGGAAAATTTTCATGAAACACACTTTTGTAGCTCTGGCAGTGTAGTATCTACTGTAACAATTTCAGCTCAAACAGACATCCAGATAAAATTTTATGGTCCAAATACTAAGGCAATGTCTAATTTCTTCCTACCCAAATTCTTTCTAGAATGTGTCTTAATTCTGGGATACTTCCTAACTTTATTACACCCCATGTTACCTGTCCCAATGTTTATCGATCTTGCGGGTTCAATGGACATCTTAGTTTGACTTAAAAGTATTTAGAAACTCACCTACAATCCCTTCCAAGTTTAAACACCTTCGAAACTTAAACTTAACAATGAATTTGTCTCCCAAATATTTATTTCTACTATTATAGTCTATGTAGTTCATTCTTACATCATTACATATATTAGAATTACTAAAAAATTTTATCCTTATATTTATATAAACATATGGGAGTTTACATAACCTCTAGTAATACATGATGACATATAGAAAGTAAAATGCCCTTGGACAAAAATATTTTATGGTATTTTAAATAATCAATTTCTTAATAATATTGTTTACACCCAAATAATAAAAGATTTGGAGTTGACACGTGGCAAGGACCAACGGCCAGGATTAAGTCAATAAAGATTCAAGGAAGATAAGATAGTTAAGAGAAAAATGTGATCTCAGATAATAGCCTTATGATTCGTTTCAATAGCCTGAACAACTATGATTTTAGAACCTCATTCTAGTCCAAGTAGGTAAGGTCGTAAGTGCATGAAATGTAAGTCCACTCGAACTTTCGCACACCGCAATCCAAAATACGCCAAACATATTTTTTGTCATGCTCGATGGGACCCACAATAGTAGCGATAGCGCTGAAAAAAGCCAAATTTGATTTGGCAAATGTATCCTCAGGGCACAAAATAGTTGAAAAAGGTAGATCTGGAGTTCCCAACTTGGCAGAAGAATTACCTTCACCAGTGGGCAAGAAAATCGAGAGTTTTGACTCAAAGATGGAACCCTTAATCAAGGCAATTTCCCAAGAAGTTTCCTCGTATATATCGGGATTCATTAATGGCATGGGAGATCTTATAAGAGAATAATCTGGTCGCACCAAACAAGATTCAGAAAGACTACTCAAGACAACAACTGCTATCTCCAGCAAAAGTATCACACTAGGTGCTTCCTACGTACATACTATCGCAAAGGGCGCAGCAATCTAGGAATGGCCTCTGGTGAAATAATAATCCCTTTTTCTAGGATGAAGAACTCCTCATTCTTGAAATAAGGGGCAAATGAGGCAGCCACCAGTCTTGTTCCTGGTGGCAAAACAAGTGGTCATGAACATAGATTAGTAAGACAAGATTATTCAGAAGCATATTTGCCCTGCCATGAGATGGGTCACTAGGCTGACATATTGAAAGTCATACCTTGATTGGGTGGATAAAGCGTGACGCCCCTAAAATCGGGGGTCATTAGTTTACCGTTGACCACCCGTCAACCTGCGAAAATACCCGTGAGTGCCGCACCATCCGACATTACGCTAATAATATCCCTTTACCTAGGATTGTAACTCACACATGTAACCCGTGTTCCTTTAATTATTCAATCTAACCGTGGCTCAAGGTACCACGATTCATGTCTCTGTATTGTCCAATTACATCATTTGAACCAAGGGAATCAAAGGTCGAGAGCATAGCACTTTAGTTTTAAAATTTCAAATTTTTGGAAAAAGTACCAGTATTGTGTACAGGTACGGTTTGCCTTCTGGACAGACTGTATTGGTACACAGTACCGGTACTCTTTGCCTAGTTTTACCTGTCTCGCTCGTTTTTGGTTTCTAATCCATTTCAAAACCTATTTTCCCCTCCAAAACATACTTAACAATGTTTTTCACATAATATCTAATATATACAAAGTTTATTACAAACCATTCCATACATTTACATGTCAAATGGAATTTAACAAAAATTTTACACAAAAACTTGGTTCAAAGCCACAACCAGGCTGTTCTTCATCTTTGAGGCCCCGAGTGAGAGTCCTTTGCCAATGTGCCACTCGAACCTAAAATATTTTTTCGTATAAAGTAAGCCACACCCAATAGAGTATTTCCTACAGAGGCTACTCCCCAACCTAGATGCGCATGATATGCTCTCCTGTAACATTCAACATACAAACATTTATCCCAAATAAGAATGTACAATTCAATGTTAGAATATAACATGTTATGCCATGATATGAGCTGATACCCACTCATGCGATTTAACTCGAGCCATTCGCCGCTCCACAACACATGCAATGCCAATGTGTATAAGACTGAGCTTTTCTAGCTCCCTATAATGCCCCAAAACCCACCTTGGACGACATTACAATCTAAAAATCATTCACAACATGAGAACAACTAATAATATCCATAATTAAGATAATTTCATTCATCCTTCATAATATCTACAACGTTATCCCAAACGAATATGCCGAACTATGACNGAACAACTAATAATATCCATAATTAAGATAATTTCATTCATCCTTCATAATATCTACAACATTATCCCAAAAGAATATGCCGAACTATGACATCTACATTCTAAAATAATATATATACGACAATTACATCTCAAAAGAATCAAGCTTAATCTTGCAGTGGAATGAACAAAATACATTCCCTAATCTAAAACATGGAGAGATCAATTCTAGACATCCCCCTCGGGATCCACGCTTCCATCCAATGACGCTTCCCAAGCTGCTTGTTCATCACCTCCGAGTTCTTTCTCCATACCGAAATCTGAGAATAAATATTATTTATAGGGGGTGAGCACTAAGCTCTGTAGCAACATTATCCCAAACTCGAACAAGGTTTAGAAAATATGTAAAACAAATCGGTCTCATTTCACAAATATCATATATTAATTTTTGAAAGAAAAAAGGAACATTTCAATAGATCTCAAGTTTATACAATAGAAATAAATTGAGTGAAGTAATAACACCAAATTACAATTAACAAATCATTTAAAACCATAAACCATTTCCCACAAGTTCTTGTAGAATCCCATACTTCCACAAGCTTTTGTAGAAAATCATTTCTGGTACAATAAACCATAAACCCACAACTTGTATTCATATCTCAGGTATGTTGGTTGCTTCTCATGAATCTACACAACGACTTTTTCCTCGTTCACCCATCACAATCCTAAATATTTTAGGAAGAGCGTATACCGTCTCTCACGACATTGACGAATCCTTCCCTTAGCCTCGAACTTACATGAACAATAGTGGTTGCTCTCACAAATAACAAACCACTACAAGTGTTAGGAATCATCTCACCCCCACTAGGATAGACTAACTTCTAATACTCTACGGCAGTGCTCGAATGTAATTCAAGTCCATCACAACAACCATACAAGAGATGCAATAACAAACGTTTTCTCAAATCACAAGGAAATCCAAAATTCTCAAATTTCACAATTTGTATTATAAGAGAACAATTTAAGAAAATATGCAAGAGATCATCACAAATACTACTTTGTTGTTCAAAACAAAGCACTAGAGTTTGAAAACCAAGCACAAAGGAACATTAAGAAGAAAAATCCATTTTTCTTAAAAACTAGGGTTTTCAAGTCAAGAGGAGAAATTTCATGGCTATATAACCATAGCTTTGTTTAAAACATGGTAATAAGTGCAAAAACGTCAAGAGATAGGGATTTCATAGCATATACTTAGGATCGAGAGTAAAAACATACATACATATAAATGATCTAGCCTCAATGTACAAGAATGGAAGAAAACCCCAACCTTGTTTTGTAGTTTGGGTAGAAAGGTAGAAGATTTGATCTTTCCCACTTGAATCAACACTTGGATCTCTTGTGTTTTCCCTTCTTTCTTCCTTTCTAAGGTTTCCTAGGGTTAAAAAGGTTGAAATGGGGTTAATGGAGGCGTCATTATGTATTTATAGGGTAAAAAATGGACCCCAGATTGCGACTTAAAATTTCTGGAACTTACAAAGCATACCGGTACGGTAAACTTTCTGGACAATAGCGTACTGATACGCTGTACTAGTACGGTAACTTCTAGGCGTACCGGTATGCAGTACTGGTACGGTCTGTTCAATTTTGCCTATTTTCTTTTTTTTTTTCATTTCCAATCCATTCCAAATCCTTCCAAAATCAACCCAAACTTATAAAACATACATTTGGACATCAAATATAGTTGGTACAAGTTCTATCACAAACGATTTCATATATTTACTCGGGTTTTACCATATTAGCATTTCAAAAAGAAATGATTACTTGCTATATAAAGATAAGAGTGTGGGGGTTTACACTCCCACCCTTTACCTTCACCTCATGTTAGGGCATGAGTATACAACCGGGTATTCCAAGCCCTCGCCATCAGTGTTACACACCCAATGACTATTTAAAATCTCTGGGTCTTTCTTGGGGTGGGTATTTTTGGACTTCCACCAACAGTCACCCAATCGACACGAAATTTATGGACTTCCACCAACGGTTTCGTGTACACCGGCGCACTTTATGGACTCTTATACCAACGGAAGTGCATATGCGAATCACCGGGTCTCTCACCCGAGGGATAGTCTAGCCCTTCTTGCTAACCTCGACCCAATTCTTTATCTATACTATTGTGCGACTTGTTCGGATCTTCGATCCAGCTTTTTCCAGTCCACCCATCGTCCACCTATGTGGTGTTTGATGTCAATCATGCACACTCACACCCACACTCATGCCCATGAATGCGATTCTTCCGTGCAATTGCAATGCAATGCACCATTGCTATATCAATGTCATGCCCATATGTAATGAATAACACATGAGCAAAATTAACCACACATCTACATATTCCATGACCAATTATATTATATGCATATAATCACTACCTCTATCACAATGTTAACATGTCAATAAACATACATCAACACTTTATTTCCAACAACATATCCCAAGCATGTCATTACATAACATATGCCAATAACATACTTCATTCACAAAGGCATAACATAAACACATAGCATGCCCACATATTATCCATTTTCATGAGATTTCACAAGGAATTATCGCAATCCATTAAAATCTAGGAATTTACTTTCAAATCATTTTTTGTACTCATTTTCATACCCATTTGATCAATTTCACAACATAGGTAAGTGATATACCATTTAATCAACCTACCAATTACATACAAACATCCTAGGTTGTAAAATAAACTCAAGTAGGAAGAAGCCCTACCTCTTGAAGCGTAAAGAACACGTAGGGAAGCTCCAAGACTTCAACTTGGACTCTAATCCAAGCCTTCCCAAAATCTCATTTTTCAGCATTCGGTGAAAATCCTCATTTTTAGGTATGTAGGCGTAGCCCTCGACGAAGAGACTGACTTTAACTCTTGGCCCGAGTGGATTTGAGTGACGGAATGTCGTAGATCGTAGAGATAAGGTGGGCTTATCCTCTCTTTTCCCTCTCTCCTCTATCGGGTAACCGCTGAACACTTTGGGGAAGAAAAATATGATTTTCTTCTTGTTTTTATAGTCCCTCAATGCTTGGTCCACAATGCACCACACGACCCTCTTTTTTCGGGTCTGTTTTCATCCCGAAATGATTAAATTTCGTCCCGATTCAAGTTTAAATATTTTATTTTAACTTGCCTTAAATTATTTTTTAAATTTCAAAATTTTAATTAAAAATTTTATTTTTGGGTCACCCAAGACTCGACTGTCTCGTAAAACGTAAAAAATTGACTATCTCGGAATTCAACAAAAATTGATAGGATAACTAGATTTTGTGAGACAAATCCAACGGTGAGGTCCGTTTCATCATCCGAGTTATAGAAAAATTTTGATTTCTAACCCGTACTGTAGCGATAAATTATGATTTTGCCCTTTTCATAAAAAAATTAAATTTACCCAGGTTTTACATAGAGAGCATTAATATCCATGTGATTACAAAGTCCTCGTATTTCCCACGTTCTTGGGATAGGACAACCAGTCGACCATAGAGGACTTTGGGCGATTCATTGTGCAATGCGGCGAGGCGGGGGCAAATGAATTCTTGAAGTTGAGGTTGTTTGCAAAATCCTTGACCAAAACTACATTTCGATGGTACATTAACTTGTTGTATAACTCAGTGTTAGGTTGACAAAAGTTGGAAAACAAGTTTCATGCGTAGTTCTATCGGGCAGGGCCTAAGGTAGCAATGGCCGACCTAGCTAGATTGTACCAGATGACTGGTGATACGACAGAGCAATATATTACTCTATTTAAGAAGGCCAAGAACAGGTGGGAATATATGTGCATTGCCTAGAACATTCTCAGCTTTAAGCTACGAAAGAAGTTCAAAGGCATAGAGTTTAGCAATCTTTTCGAACCGGCAATGTGGGCAATGCTTTACGAGAAAATACTCTGCAAAGAACAACCATAAGATCCCCTCGGCCTTGGAGGAGAAAGGAAAAACCTATTGCATGTGGCATAATCTATAGAACCACTCTACCTACAATTGTATGGTGTTCTGAAATGCATCTAGGATGACCTAAACAAGGGACACCTAATCTTTGATGACGAGGGCAAGCTAGAGATGGGAATTGACAAGGATCCCTTCCAAAAGACCGCTACCATTAACATGGTAGAGTTGGGGCAATCGAAGATCCAACAAAAGAAGGTTGACTTTGTGACAAAAGTGGGAGTGGTGTAGGAGCACCCAGTTGGAAGTGAGAGAGTTCTCCCAAGGACGAATCATCCGAAGAAGATCGCCATAGAAAATTTAGGTGCTTGGCCACTCTGTAGGAGCAGTTGGACATGGTAAACAAGGTGTTGTTCTGGGAAGGGGAACCCAATATGGATCTTCTCTCTTGATTATACATGTTGAGCAATATATAGTATACTTAGAGGAGGTGAAAATATTTTTCAATTTTAGCCCAATTACTTACTAATAAAAATTTGAACCACCATAATTACCACATCTCACAAAGATATATCAATTAAAGTGAGAACCCCATTAGTCACCACAACCCATTTTGCACATGACGATTGATTTAATTAATATTCAATTAATTCACTCGTAATCAATCTCACGTCGATTCCAAATTCTAAATCCAATTGCACAACTATGTGTGGATGAAAATTCAAATATCATTCCAACAAACACATAGTATACATGTGTGCTAACAATCACAAGTGTGTACAGTAAATAATAAAGAACACAAGTGATTTGCTGATGTAGAAGGCTTCCTACCACGGGGAACCTTCTCGGTTCACCAAAGCCTAATCCACTATTCTCTAAGTCTGTGCTTGCTTCTCAAAGTGGGGTAAAAATATTACATAATTCCCACGCATAGGAAAGTTATCGTGTTTGTAACTTGGTTGATTATTGAGATCGTTTCCTCAGGGAAAACAATTGGCTCTAGGGATGATAGGCAAAAGAAAATAAGAGCTCTAAATTTTTGAAGATTTGGTTGTAGAAATTATTAACTAAGAAATAACAATTAAAGGAAAGATTAGCTAATCGATAGAGTTTGTCTCACCATGAACAAGTATTGTGACCCAATTTCTATAACTTACTTGAGATTGTACTCAAACACACTCAAACGAAAAATATTCGATTAACACCCAATTGAAAATAATAAATTTGTATTCAAGTCAATTGATTTACATTCACTTCGATTGCAGTAATTAGAAGAATCACTTGTGCCAGACTTAACTATCTATGGGTGAGCAAGAAGATATACATATCGAAGTGTTTTCAACTTTAATCATTCAAATAATTCAAATACTTAATCATTGGAAAAACCCTAATTGAGTCAAAATCCCCAATTCATGGATGAGACTCCCTTATATGATCAAATTATAGTACAACTACTCATTCATAATATAATTGAAAACAAAAGCAATTAAAGAAGACATAATTGTAATTGCAAGAAAATGAACTTGATATGAAATTGCGAAAATTGAAATTACAAGTAAAAGGAAATACCTTGAATTTAATTACAAGAAATAAAGAACTTGAAATTAAACAAACCTTGTAATTGAAACAATGAAGAATAACTTTTGAAAGAAAAGAAAACTATTTCTAAACCCTAGAAGAGAAGAAACAATGAATTGAACGATGGAATTTTGGTCTTTAACAATGATGCCTTCTCTTGCTAGACTTGGGTATTTATAGGAGAACATGTGCTGATTTTTCTCCTTTAAATCTATAGGTCATGCCCTTTAAAATAACTCAACAGATTGCCTTTCTAAAACTGTCCTCACAGTAGAATTACNAGCACCCAGTTGGAAGTGAGAGAGTTCTCCCAAGGACGAATCATCCGAAGAAGATCGCCATAGAAAATTTAGGTGCTTGGCCACTCTGTAGGAGCAGTTGGACATGGTAAACAAGGTGTTGTTCTGGGAAGGGGAACCCAATATGGATCTTCTCTCTTGATTATACATGTTGAGCAATATATAGTATACTTAGAGGAGGTGAAAATATTTTTCAATTTTAGCCCAATTACTTACTAATAAAAATTTGAACCACCATAATTACCACATCTCACAAAGATATATCAATTAAAGTGAGAACCCCATTAGTCACCACAACCCATTTTGCACATGACGATTGATTTAATTAATATTCAATTAATTCACTCGTAATCAATCTCACGTCGATTCCAAATTCTAAATCCAATTGCACAACTATGTGTGGATGAAAATTCAAATATCATTCCAACAAACACATAGTATACATGTGTGCTAACAATCACAAGTGTGTACAGTAAATAATAAAGAACACAAGTGATTTGCTGATGTAGAAGGCTTCCTACCACGGGGAACCTTCTCGGTTCACCAAAGCCTAATCCACTATTCTCTAAGTCTGTGCTTGCTTCTCAAAGTGGGGTAAAAATATTACATAATTCCCACGCATAGGAAAGTTATCGTGTTTGTAACTTGGTTGATTACTGAGATCGTTTCCTCAGGGAAAACAATTGGCTCTAGGGATGATAGGCAAAAGAAAATAAGAGCTCTAAATTTGTGAAGATTTGGTTGTAGAAATTATTAACTAAGAAATAACAATTAAAGGAAAGATTAGCTAATCGATAGAGTTTGTCTCACCATGAACAAGTATTGTGACCCAATTTCTATAACTTACTTGAGATTGTACTCAAACACACTCAAACGAAAAATATTCGATTAACACCCAATTGAAAATAATAAATTTGTATTCAAGTCAATTGATTTACATTCACTTCGATTGCAGTAATTAGAAGAATCATTTGTGCCAGACTTAACTATCTATGGGTGAGCAAGAAGATATACATATCGAAGTGTTTTCAACTTTAATCATTCAAATAATTCAAATACTTAATCATTGGAAAAACCCTAATTGAGTCAAAATCCCCAATTCATGGATGAGACTCCCTTATATGATCAAATTATAGTACAACTACTCATTCATAATATAATTGAAAACAAAAGCAATTAAAGAAGACATAATTGTAATTGCAAGAAAATGAACTTGATATGAAATTGCGAAAATTGAAATTACAAGTAAAAGGAAATACCTTGAATTTAATTACAAGAAATAAAGAACTTGAAATTAAACAAACCTTGTAATTGAAACAATGAAGAATAACTTTTGAAAGAAAAGAAAACTATTTCTAAACCCTAGAAGAGAAGAAACAATGAATTGAACGATGGAATTTTGGTCTTTAACAATGATGCCTTCTCTTGCTAGACTTGGGTATTTATAGGAGAACATGTGCTGATTTTTCTCCTTTAAATCTATAGGTCATGCCCTTTAAAATAACTCAACAGATTGCCTTTCTAAAACTGTCCTCACAGTAGAATTACAATAACCTACTAGTAGGAAGCACAAAATGACCCACTGGTAGAATTTTTCACTATTTTGCACGAACTGGTTGGTTTTCTTTTCTATTGGTAGAACACCTTTTTGTTTCAAACCTAGCGATAGAACAAGTCTATGTTTTGCTTCTACCGGTAATATCAATTTCTGCCTTCAGTTAAACCAGTAGAAGACCTACTAGTAGAACAAAATTTTTGTTTCAATTATGCTTGTACTTTTCATGGCTTGACTCCTGGATTTCCTCCAAGTCCTCCATAGCATGAAATAGTGTTCAAAACCTCGTTTTTGCATTAGTTCACCGGAAAACACTAATTTCCTCCATAAAATACAAAACTAAACTAAAATAAAGAAATTAAGTAACTAACATAGCTAAGATGAATGATATGAGAGCTATAATATGCAATATTATGCTCTCATTACACCTTCTAACTTAGACTTAGCTAGTCCTTAGAAAATCAAAAATAAACAAACATAAAATTTTTTAACATTAAACTATAAACTCCAAAGCATATTCCATCACACAACAAATATCATCAAATTGAAATACATATCTTTGTTGTGCTTTTGGGTACAAAAACGACAAAATGTAATAGCCTACTACCTGAGGTTCTACTAGGCTATCATTACCCAAAAGAAAACATCCTAAGGTTCTTCTAAAACCTATACACTAACTAGGCAAGGAAAATCAAAAGAAAATATAAAACCTAGAAGAGTAGGTCAACATATCAGTCTGAAGCATCCCCCTCCTCCTCATCACTCTCATCATTATCCTCCTCCTCACTATTCTCCATCAAAACACTAAGAGGTGTAGTAGGTATAGGATCAAACTCTAGCCCAACATCAGAAGTAGAAGTAGAAATAGAAGTAGGTGTTGTAGTCCCCCCTGGAAATGCCTCTCCTAGGAAAGCACCCTCAAACAACCTCCTCGAAATCCTCACACACATATCCACCTTTGACTCCACACTCTCCTGAGCACTCCTAGCCACCCTCACCTCATTCTCAATGCCACCTAATCTCTCTGCCAGCTTACTCACTCTCTGATTCATGGTGGCTCAACAAGTAGGTGCAGTCTCAGTAGCCTTTGTAACGCCCCAAAGACCAACCTAGATGACATTACAAACTAAGAACCATTTACATCATGAGAGCAACTAAATAATTTCATCATTAAAGAAATTTCATCCATCAAATATAACATTTACAATATTATCCCAAAGAATAGGCCAACCATGGCCACTATATCCAAAAGAATATGCCAAGCTATGACAATTACATCCTAAAAAAAATCAAATTTAACATGCTGCGGAATTACAAAAGGATTGACTTTAAATAGTCTCAAAATAAATATCGTAGTCTGTAACAAAAGAGAATATAACTCTAGACATCCAGCTCAGGATCCACATTCCCTTCTATATGAGCTTCATAATGTGCTTGTTCATCTACTCCTAACTCCTCCTCTAGACCTAATCTGAAAAATTTAGTTTGTAGGGGGTGAGCACGAAACTCTGTAGCAACATTCTCTCAAACTCGTACAAGGTTTAAAAAGCAAATAAAAACAAGTCGGTCTCATTTTGTAAATATCATATATTAATTTTTGAAAGAAAATAGGAACATTTCAATAGATCTCAAGTTTACACAATAGCAATAATTTAAGGCATAAGTGAAACCAATATACAACTAATAATCCATTCCACCATAAACCGTTTCTCCCAAGTTGTTGCGGAATCCCATACTTCCCAAAATTCTTGTAGAAACTATTTCTGGTACAGTGAACAATAACCATAACTGTTCAATTGTAATCCATAATCTCAAGTATGTTGGTTGCTTCCCATAAATCTACACAACAACTCTACCTCGTTCACCCAACCATAACCACACAAACCACTTAGGAAGGGCGTATATCGTCTCCCACAGCACTGACGAATCCTTCCCAGAAAAGGTATACCCACCCTCAGCCTCGAACTTATGTGAACAATAGTGGTTGCTCTCAAAAACAACAAACCACTACAAGTGTTAGAAAATCATCTCACCCCCACTGGGATAGACTAACCTCTAACACTCTATGGTAGTGCTCGAATGCAATTCAAGTCCATCACAACAACCATACAAGAGATACAATTCCAACAATTTCCTTAATTAACAAATAATTCTAAAATTCACCAATTTCATAATTTGTAATACAAGAGAACCATTTAAGAAAATAAGCAAGAGATCATCACAACATCATTTTAGTACTCGACATCAAGCACTAGAGTTTCAAAGTCAAGAACAAAGGAAGAATTAAGAAGAAAGTACATCTCTTTTGAAAACTAGGGTTTTATATCAAGAAATATGAGATTTCATGGTATTCAACCATAACTTTGTTTAAAACTCGCTAATAATTGCAATAGATCAAGGAAGATGATTTCATAGCATATATATAAGATTTAAAGTTAAAAGAAATACATATAATTAAGCCCTAACCTCGATGGACAAGAATGGAAGAAAACCCCTACCTTGGTGTTCTTGAAGAAATCTAGATTTTGATTCAATCCAAAGTGCAAAGCCCCTTTGATCTTGTGTTTTTCCTTCTCTTTCTTCCTCTCTAAGGTTTTCTAGGGTTAGAAGTGTTGAAATGAGGCTAAAGGGGTTGTCCTTAAATATTTATAGTGAAAGGAAAGCCAACTATTCTCGACTTAAAATTTTCAGATTTTTCGAAGACCTTCCAGAAGGTTGTTTGTCGACCTTCTGGAAGGTTTGCCTATTTGACAAACCATTTTTATTAACCTTCTGGAAGGTTGTCATCGAACTTCCAGAAGATTTTTTCTATTGGACGATCATCTTCCTTAACATTTCGGAAGGTTTGTCTTCTGGACAAACATTTTCATTGACCTTCCGGAAGGATTTATCTGTTTTTGTACAAAACCTCCCTTTTTCATTTCCAATCCATTTCAAATCTTTCCAATTCCAACCCAAGCTTATTCAACATGCTTTTGTACATCAAACCTAGTTGGTACAAGTGCTATTACAATGATTTCTTATTTTTGCAAGCTAAACTAAGCTTTAATTACTATTTCCTCGAATTTCCATATTAATATTTCCAAAAGAAATAATAACTTGCTACATAACCTACATACATATATAAAGATAAAAGGGTGGGGTTTACAATCCACCCCCTTAAAGAAAGTTTCGTCCTCGAAACTTACCTCAAGTAGCGAATAAATAAGGATACTTCTCTCACATCTCCAGCTCGGGTTCCCAAGTAGCTTCCTCCATTCCGTGATGTTGCCACAAGACCTTCACTAGTTGGATTACTTTGTTGCATAGTACCTTCTCCTTGGTGTCGAGAATCTTCACCGGTTGTTCTTCATATGTTGCTCCATCTTGAACTTCAATATCTTCCAAATCTACAACCTGTGTGGTGTCCGATTGACATTTCCTCAACATTGACACATGGAACACGTCATGCACCCCTGACAACTGAGCTAGTAACCGAAGTTGATATGCCACTTTGCCTATTACCTTGATCACTTCAAAGGGTCCAATGTATCTTGATGCTAATTTTCTTTTCTTGCCGAATCTAAACACCCCCTTCTTGTGCGATACCTTGAGGAACACATAGTCTCCCTCTTGGAATTCCAACGGTCTTCGTCTTTGATCCGCATAGCTCTTCTATCTACTCTGCGCCGTGCGTAGTCTCTCCCAGATGAGTTGAATCTTCTTGGTAGTTTTTTGAACAATTTTTGGCCCAAACAAGCTACTATTGCCTGCTTCTAACCAACACGTCGGTGATCAACATGGCCTTTTGTACAATGCTTCATACGGAGCCATTTCAATACTTGCCTGATAGCTGTTTTTGTACGCAAATTTCACCAACGACAAATGATCACTCTAACTCTCTTTAAAGTCCAAAACGCAAGCTTGTAGCATGTCCTCCAAAATTTGTATCACCCTCTCGGATTGGCCATCCGTTTAAGGATGAAAGGCGGTGCTGAAGCATAACTCTGTCCCTATAGCTCGTTGTAGACTTTGCCAAAATTGTGCCACAAAACGAGAATCGCGATCCGACACAATGGATAGCGAGACTCCGTGCAATCTCACTATCTCGTGAATATAGAGCTTGCTCAGGGTCTCTAACGTGTCGGTGGTCTTCATACTCAAGAAATGAGCGAAAGTTTGTCCACAATGACCCATACTTTATTATGCCCTCACGAAGTCTATGGTAAATCCAACACGAAATCCATGGTGATGTGATCCCACATCCACTCTTGGATAGGCAAAAGACTGCAATAATCCTCCTGGCTTTTGATATTCTATCTTCACTTGCTGGCACACTGCACGTCGTGCTATGAACCTTGACACATCCTTCTTCATTCTCTTCCACCAATATTGGCGCTTCATATCCCTATACATTTTTGTACTACCTGGGTGAATAGCAAACTTAGAGCGATAACACTCTCCAAGTATCTCCTCCTTTAGGGACGAATTATCGGGAACACATAGCTTCTCCCCATATCTCAATTCTCCATTTCTTAAAGACCAACCCTCCATTGTTTCTCCATTCTCCAATTTAGCTCAAATCGACACTAAGTCAGGATCTAAGCATTGCAATTCCACAACCCTACGTTGAAGGGTAGGTTGGGCCACAAGGTTAAATAGGCATGGCCGAGATCTATCTTCTCCAACCCATAGATCATAGTCTCCAAGGGCATCCCTGATCTTCCAATTACTTGCAAGAACAATGAGTTCACCCCAAGACTTTCGGCTAAGTGCATCAGCAACTACATTAGCCTTCCCCGGATGGTAGTTGAGTGTGAAATCATAATCTTCTAGATACTTAACCCACCTTCTTTGTCGAAGATTCAAGTCTTTCTGTATAAACACATACTTGAGGCTTTTATGATTCGAGAACACTAGAAACTTTTTCCCATACAAGTAACACCTCCACAGCTTAAGAGCAAAAAACACAGCGGCAAACTGTCATAGAGACTGCTGGAGCATAAAGACTGCTGGAGCATTAGTCAATCCAAACGGCATCACCATATATTCGAAATGACCATACCGGGTACAAAAAATAGTCTTAGGAATATCTTCCTCCTTGATCCGTAATTGATGATACCCTGTGCGAAGATCAATCTTGGAGTAATACTTAGAACNACAAGGTTGAATAGGCATGGCCGAGATCTATCTTCTCCAACCCATAGATCATAGTCTCCAAGGGTATCCCTCATCTTCCATTTACTTACAAGAACATTGAGTTTACCCCAAGACTTTCGGCTAAGTGCATCGGCGACTACATTGCCTTCCCCGGATGGTAGTTGAGTGTGAAATCATAATCTTCTAGATACTTAACCCACCTTCTTTGTCGAAGATTCAAGTCTTTCTGTATAAACACATACTTAAGGCTTTTATGATTCGAGAACACTAGAAACTTTTCCCCATACAAGTAACACCTCCACAGCTTAAGAGCAAAAATCACAGCGGCAAACTCTCATAGATGGGATAATTCTGCTCATGAACCTTGAGTTGCCTAGAGCCATAGGCAACCACCTTCCCTCCTTGCATAGGCACACACCCCAAGCCTCATAGCGAAGCATCAATGTACACATCGTATTCTTCCCCACTACTCAGAATAATGAGGACAGGAGTGGTTGTCAACCTCTCCTTCAAGGTGCGAAAAGCTAGTTCACATGCTTGAGTCCACAAGAACTTTTCTCCCTTCTTCGTAAGGCGAGTCATCGACATCGCTAGCTTGGAGAACCCTTCTACAAACCTCCGGTAGTAGCTTGCTAAACCCAATACGCTAAGTACTTCGGTCACATTCTTAGGTGGTTCCCATTTCACCACGGCTTCAATCTTTACAGTGTCAACAGCTACCCCTTGTTTTGACACAACATGGCCAAGGAATTTCACTTCCTTCACCTAAAATTCACACTCACTCATCTTCGCATATGACTTATGTCCTCTCAATGTCTGTAGCACAATAGAGAGATGGCATTCATGTTCCTCGTGAGTCCGAGAATAGATTAGTATGTCATCAATAAACACGATGACAAACTGATCTAGATACGATCGAAATACCCTGTGCATCAAGTCCATAAAGACTGCTGGAGCATTAGTCAATCCGAACGGCATCACCATATATTCGAAATGACCATACCGGGTACAAAAAATAGTCTTAGGAATATCTTCCTCCTTGATCCGTAATTGATGATACCCTGTGCGAAGATCAATCTTGGAGTAATACTTAGAACCCCTCAACTGGTTGAACAAATCATCAATCCTTGGCAATGGATATTTATTCTTTATGGTAAACCGATTCAACCTTTGGTAATCCGTACATAATCGAAGTGTTTCATCACGCTTCTTCACGAAAAGGACCGGGACTCCCCAAGATGAAGTACTTAGACGGATAAACCCAATTGCCAATTANCGATTCAACCTTTGGTAATCCGTACATAACCGAAGTGTTTCATCATGCTTCTTCACGAAAAGGACCGGTACTCCCCAAGATGAAGTACTTAGACGGATAAACCCAATTGCCAATTAATGGTCTAATTGCTTCCTTAGCTCCTTCAACTCCAAAGGTGCCATCTGATAAAGAGCAATGGATAGGGGTTCGGTCCCCGAATATAGATCGATTGAAACTCAATCTCTCTCTATGGGGGTAACCCGGGTAATTCCTCTGGGAGGACATCCAAAAAATCTGACACAATCAATACCACGTCAGGTTGGGATTTATCATGGTNAATCTCTCTCTATGGGGGTAACCCGGGTAATTCCTCTGGGAGGACATCCAAAAAATATGACACAATCAATACCACGTCAGGTTGGGATTTATCATGGTCATCACCCAATAAGTTGGCTAAGAAGCTCAATTTGTTCCCTGCCTTAGCTTTCAAGAATCTACTACCCATAGTAGGAAATGGATGGGAAGAATTTCGAACATTCATGAAACTGAAAACTACCCCTTCTGGTGATTGAAATGAAATCCACTTGCAAAAATAATCCATTATCGCATGGAAAGTAGATAACAAGTTCATTCCAAATACGATGTCATACCCCTTCATATCTAACACAACCAAATCGACAACCAACTCTTGCTCCCCAATGCGAAGCACACATTCTCTACACACCCTTGTTGTATCCAACTGTTCTCCCGTGGGCATGTCAATACTAAGGGCATGTTCTAGCTTCCCAAAGTCTAATCCCAGATTAAAAACATATGCAGTACATATGAAGGAGTGTGTAGCACCGAGATCAAATAAGATTCAGGCCCAAGAGTTATAAAGAAGCACGATACCTTCCACTACGGCATTAGAAATATCCTTCTCTGGTTGAGTCAAGGCACAAACTCTCCCTTGATTGGCGCCGCTAGGGGCCTGAGCTGCTAACGGTCTCTGTTGTAGTAGCTTCGGTGGTGGCGGCTTGTTTGCATTTACTTGCCCAGTCGCTTGATTGGTTCTTGGTGGAAACGATGGGCAGTTATTTCTGAAGTGCCTGACACCTCCATATGCAAAGCATTGACGTGGGTCTGTGCCTGTCCTCTCTGGTATGCCTCCAGCTCCTTGAGCAGTCTGAAGTCTCGGTCCACCCNTTGGTTCTTGGTGGAAACGATGGGCAGTTATTTCTGAAGTGCCTGACACCTCCATATGCAAAGCATTGACATGGGTCTGTGCCTGTCCTCTCTGGTATGCCTCCAGCTCCTTGAGCAGTCTAAAGTCTCGGTCCACTCGCTTGATCTAGGCGACAGTATGGTGTCGCTCTCTGTCCTCCACTGCTGCTACCACCTGTCCTGATCAGACCTCCCCTCGAGAAGCTCTGTCGCCTTTGAGTGTCCTCGGTGTTTCTTTCTACCATTGCAGCTCTGTCAACCATATCCCCTAACTCCTTGATCTTGAGGGCCACCAATTTCTCCCAAATAATAGGCCTTAATCNTCGCCTTTGAGTGTCCTCGGTGTTTCTTTCTACCATTGCAGCTCTGTCAACCATATCCCCTAACTCCTTGATCTTGAGGGCCACCAATTTTTCCCAAATAATAGGCCTTAATCCCTACTCAAAGCGCTTGGCCCTGCTGGCCTTAGTAGATATAAACTCCGTAGCATAACGGGATAGCTCGTCAAATCTCCTCTCGTACTCGGCCACCGTCATGCTGCCCTGTCGTAGATTAAGAAAATCTACCTTCATTCTGTCCTTAACTGATTCTGAAAAATTTTTGTCTTGGAAGATTTGGTCGAACTCCTTCCAAGTAAGCGCATCGGTGTTCCTCCTTCTGTTCATTGAGTCCCACCAATGGTTGGCCTCCCCTCAAACAGATATGTGGCCAAGCCAATCTGAAGGTCCTCGACAACTCCCATGCCGTCACACATCTTCTTCATACGGTGAATCCATTTATCTGCATCCAAGGGGTTAGAGCTCCCTTGGAAGGTAGGTGGGTGTTGTCTCAGAAACTCCCGAAGAACAACCATTCTCCGATTCTCATCCCCGTTGCCCGGTACTTGGGCTAGTGGATGAGCTCCCCCATTATGGTTGTTGTGGTTGTTGTTTCCATTCTGGTTTTGTACCAGAGTGGTGAGCTCCCTTAAGCATTGGTAGATGTCGTTCATGGCATCGGGAGGTGGTGGTGGTGGTGGGTTTACTTGGCCACCACGATCTCGTCCACGTCCACGTCTACCATCCATCATGCACATCAATTCACAATTTAGTTCCATTGATGTAAAAGACATAGTTAGGATGTCTTGATCTAAGCATAAGGCTTGTATAAAAGTTTTAAATCAATAATTTTCTTCAACCTAATTCTACATCTCTACTTGTAATCCATAACCTACAGCTCCTATGTAAGACCTAAAGCTTAGGCTCTAATACCAAAACTTTGTAACGCCCCAAAGACCACCCTGAATGACATTACAAACTAAGAACCACTCACATCATGAGAACAACTAAATAATTTCATCATTAAAGAAATTTCATCCATCAAATATAACATTTACAATATTATCCCAAAGAATAGGCCAACCATGACCGCTATATCCAAAAGAATATGCCAAGCTATGGCAATTACATCGCAAAAGAATCAAATTTAACATGCAACAAAATTACAAAAGGATTGACTTTACATAGTCTCAAAATAAATATCCTAGTCTAGAACAAAAGAGAATATAACTCTAGACATCCACCTCGAGATACATGTTCCCTTCTATAGGAGCTTCCCAATGTGCTTGTTCATCTACTCCTAGATCCTCCTCTAGACCATAATCTGAAAATTTTAGTTTGTAAGGNACACGTTCCCTTCTATAGGAGCTTCCCAATGTGCTTGTTCATCTACTCCTAGATCCTCCTCTAGACCATAATCTGAAAAATTTAGTTTGTAAAGGGTGAGCATGAAGCTCTATAGCAACATTCTCGCAAACTCGTACAAGGTTTAGAAAGAAGGTAAAAACAAGTCGGTCTTATTTTGTAAATATCATATATTAATTTTTGAAAGAAAACGTGAACATTTCAATAGATCTCAAGTTTATACAATAGCAATAATTTAAGGCATAAGTGAAACCAATATACAACTAATAATCTATTCCACCATAAACCGATTCTCCCAAGTTCTTGCAGAATCTCATACGTCCAAAAATTCTTGTAGAAACTATTTCTAGTACGATGACCAATAACCATAACCGTTCAATTGTGTCATCTATAATCTCAAGTATGTTGGTTGCTTCCCATAAATCTACACAACAACTCTACCTCGTTTATCTAAGCATAACTACACAAATCACTTTAGGAAGGGCGTATACCATCTCCCACGACATTGACGAATTCTTCCCAGGAAAGGTATACCCACCCTCAGCCTCGAACTTACGTGAATAATAGTGGTTGCTCTCACAAACAACAAACCACTACAAGTGTTAGGAAACCATCTCACCCCCACTGCGATAGACTAACCTCTAACACTCTACGTCAGTGCTCGAACGCAATTCAAGTCCATCACAACAACCATACAAGAGATACAATTCCAACAATTTCCTCAAATAACAAACAATTCTAAAATTTCACAATTTCACAATTTGTAATACAAGAGAATCATTTAAGAAAATAAGCAAGAGATCATCACAAAATCATTTTATTACTTGACACCAAACACTAAAGTTTCAAATTCAAGAACAAAGTAATAATTAAGAAGAAAGTACATCTCTTTTGAAAACTAGGATTTTATATCAAGAAATATGAGATTTCATGGGTATTCAACCCTAACTTTGTTTAAAACCCGCTAATAATTGCAAAAGATCAAGGAAAGATGATTTTATAGCATATATATAAGATTTAAAGTCAAAAGAAATACATATAATTAAGCCCTAGCCTCAATGGACAAGAATGGAAGAAAACTCCTACCTTGATGTTCTTGAAGAAATCTATGGTTTTTATTCAATCTAAAGTGCAAAACCCCTTTGATCTTGTGTTTTTCCTTCTCTTTATTCCTCTCTGAGGTTTTCTAGGGTTAGAAGTGTTGAAATGGGGCTAAATGGGTTATCCTTAAGTATTTATAGTGAAAGAAAAGCCAGCTATTCGCGACTTAAAATTTTCAGATTTTTCGAAGACCTTCCGAAAGGTTGTTCATCGACCTTTCAGAAGATTTGCCTATTTGACAAACCATTTTCATTAACCTTCCGGAAGGTTGTCATCGATCTTCTGGAAGGTTTTGTCTACTGGACGATCATCTTCCTTAACCTCTTAGAAGGTTTGTCTTCTAGACAAACATTTTCATCAACCTTCCGGAAGGTTTGCCTATTAGGCCAACTTTTCCAGAGACCTTTCGGAAGGTTTTGCCTACTGGTTAAATCTTTTATCTTAACCTTCCGGAAGGTTTTTCATCTACCTTCTGGAAGGTTTTATTTGTTTTTCTACAAAACCTCCCTTTTTCATTTCCAATCCATTCCAAACCTTTCCAATTCCAACCTAAGCTTATTCAACATATTTTTGTACATCAAACCTAGTTGGTACAAGTGCTATTACAACGATTTCTTATTTTTGCAAGCTAAACTATAATTTAACTACTATTTGCTTGAATTTCCATATTAACATTTCCAAAAGAAATAATAACTTGCTACATAACCTATATACATATATAAAGATAAAAGGGTGGGGTTTATAGCCTTTGAAATAATAGAAGTAGTAGCCTTGCCATTTCCCTTAGACATATTATCCTTCTACATCATGGAGCTCTTCCTCTCCCCCACATAGCTAATAGGGCTCAGCTCAAGAGGTCTCATGGTATCTGATGCCAACCCCTTCACCCCAGCTTCCAGACAAAGCTTGGTGATCATACTACCAAAGGGCATGTTCCCCTTCGTTCTCCTAGTTGTACAGTAGTCTCTCAACATGCCCCAAATCATCAGATCAATGTCGATCATTAACCCTTCCATGAATTCATATAGCAACATAATCTTTGGAATCCCTAGATTTTTCTCCAAGCCCTTGGGGTAGACATTGTAATGTAGGATTTTGTTAAGCAAATGGTAATCAGCTTCCAGATGGTTATGTATAAAAGTAACTTTGAAATCCTCAGGCCTCTCATACATGTCCTTGACACACTCAGTAGGGTCTTTGGCAGCAAAATTCATGTGGGGGTAGCCAATCTTAAAAGGCTCAGGCCTCTCATAGCTCAAGTATTTAGCTNTGCTCTCACAAACAACAAACCACTACAAGTGTTAGGAAACCATCTCACCCCCACTGCGATAGACTAACCTCTAACACTCTACGTCANGGCTCAGGCCTCTCATAGCTCAAGTATTTAGCTATTGAAGCCAGAATGACATCTCTCACTCTTCCCTAGACCTTTGTCCTCTACACCAACAAATCAACATCCACCATAAACAGGCTAGTGTAGAACTCTTGNCTATTGAAGCCAGAATGACATCTCTCACTCTTCCCTAGACCTTTGTCCTCTACACCTACAAATCAACATCCACCATAGACAGGCCAGTGTAGAACTCTCGNACAACAACCATACAAGAGATACAATTCCAACAATTTCCTCAAATAACAAACAATTCTAAAATTTCACAATTTCACAATTTGTAATACAAGAGAATCATTTAAGAAAATAAGCAAGAGATCATCACAAAATCATTTTATTACTTGACACCAAACACTAAAGTTTCAAATTCAAGAACAAAGTAATAATTAAGAAGAAAGTACNCGACAAAGTAACAAAATATAGCCCTCAATTGGCTTCAAGAAAAACTCCAACCCACCATCAACAATAGCTCGTATCGCCAAATTCTCCCTAGGCTCTCCGCATCAGCTATTCTTTCAAACATCACCCCTTTTTTCTCTATCGNCAATAGCTCGTATCGCCAAACTCTCCCTAGGCTCTCCGCATCAGCCATTCTTTCAAACATCACCCCTTTCTTCTCTATCGTTTCCTTTTACCCAGGCTTTTTTTTTTGTTTCTTCGGCATAGAAGGCTCATCATGTCCCTTATAATCAGAGACCATTAAGAGCCTCTTACCCTTGTCCTTAGCCAGTGCCTTGCTACCNCAAAAGAAATACATATAATTAAGCCCTAGCCTCAATGGACAAGAATGGAAGAAAACTCCTACCTTGATGTTCTTGAAGAATTCTATGGTTTTTATTCAATCTAAAGTGCAAAACCCCTTTGATCTTGTGTTTTTCCTTCTCTTTATTCCTCTCTGAGGTTTTCTAGGGTTAGAAGTGTTGAAATGGGGCTAAATGGGTTATCCTTAAGTATTTATAGTGAAAGAAAAGCCAGCTATTCGCGACTTAAAATTTTTAGATTTTTCGAAGACCTTCCGAAAGGTTGTTCATCGACCTTTCAGAAGATTTGCCTATTTGACAAACCATTTTCATTAACCTTCCGGAAGGTTGTCATCGATCTTCTGGAAGGTTTTGTCTACTGGACGATCATCTTCCTTAACCTCTTAGAAGGTTTGTCTTCTAGACAAACATTTTCATCAACCTTTCGGAAGGTTTGCCTATTAGGCCAACTTTTCCAGAGACCTTTCGGAAGGTTTTGCCTACTGGTTAAATCTTTTATCTTAACCTTCCGGAAGGTTTTTCATCTACCTTCTGGAAGGTTTTATTTGTTTTTCTACAAAACCTCCCTTTTTCATTTCCAATCCATTCCAAACCTTTCCAATTCCAACCTAAGCTTATTCAACATATTTTTGTACATCAAACCTAGTTGGTACAAGTGCTATTACAACGATTTCTTATTTTTGCAAGCTAAACTATAATTTAACTACTATTTGCTTGAATTTCCATATTAACATTTCCAAAAGAAATAATAACTTGCTACATAACCTATATACATATATAAAGATAAAAGGGTGGGGTTTACAGCCTTTGAAATAATAGAAGTAGTAGCCTTGCCATTTCCCTTAGACATATTATCCTTCTACATCATGGAGCTCTTCCTCTCCCCCACATAGCTAATAGGGCTCAGCTCAAGAGGTCTCATGGTATCTGATGCCAACCCCTTCACCCCAGCTTCCAGACAAAGCTTGGTGATCATACTACCAAAGGGCATGTTCCCCTTCGTTCTCCTAGTTGTACAGTAGTCTCTCAACATGCCCCAAATCATCAGATCAATGTCGATCATTAACCCTTCCATGAATTCATATAGCAACATAATCTTTGGAATCCCTAGATTTTTCTCCAAGCCCTTGGGGTAGACATTGTAATGTAGGATTTTGTTAAGCAAATGGTAATCAGCTTCCAGATGGTTATGTATAAAAGTAACTTTGAAATCCTCAGGCCTCTCATACATGTCCTTGACACACTCAGTAGGGTCTTTGGCAGCAAAATTCATGTGGGGGTAGCCAATCTTAAAAGGCTCAGGCCTCTCATAGCTCAAGTATTTAGCTATTGAAGCCAGAATGACATCTCTCACTCTTCCCTAGACCTTTGTCCTCTACACCAACAAATCAACATCCACCATAAACAGGCTAGTGTAGAACTCTCGACAAAGTAACAAAATATAGCCCTCAATTGGCTTCAAGAAAAACTCCAACCCACCATCAACAATAGCTCGTATCGCCAAATTCTCCCTAGGCTCTCCGCATCAGCTATTCTTTCAAACATCACCCCTTTCTTCTCTATCGTTTCCTTTTACCCAGGCTTTTTTTTTTGTTTCTTCGGCATAGAAGGCTCATCATGTCCCTTATAATCAGAGACCATTAAGAGCCTCTTACCCTTGTCCTTAGCCGGTGCCTTGCTATCTGAGCCTTTACCACTAGGTGAACCCTTGCCCTTAGTTGAACTTGTGGCTTCGACTTGGGCTTGAGTGCCCATGGTTCTTGTCATACCTACCACCACTATTAAGGTCACGGAGGCAAAGAGAAGCCAATTGAAGAGTAGAGTGGCCCAATAGAACTCACATGGATTGCTTGAAGGAGAAATCTTCCTTGATGCCATTTCTGAAAATCAAGATTAAAAACAAGAATCGAAGAAGTATGGAGAAGATTTGAGGAATTGGGAGGCTTCCCCAGGGTTTTTCTAAACCTAGAGGAGGGTTTTGGAGAGATGGTTCTTCGAGATTTGAAGAGAATGAAATGTTTTTTAGCTAGTAAAACCCTTTTATTGTTTTGGATAGTTCAGAGTTCTACCTGTAAGAAGCAAGATTTGATCTACCAGTAGCTCAGTACAAAATTTCAAAGGTTTTTTTTGATTTTTTCTCTTTTTTTTTTCAAAATTAAAACAAAACTAACTAAAACCCTATATCTAAAGACTCAAAATGTATCAGTAGAGTCTTTAATCATATTCCATAATGCTAAAAATTCTAGATATATGCAATTCAATTTATGATACAAACGAACAAAGATAATGGAAGGGAATTTAAAGCATAATAAACAATCTAATAAAATGTAAAATTAAATGCAATATTAGAAATACAAAACCTCTTTAGTAGGCAATACGAATGCATTTAGCCTATACACTAAGTCTTTCAACCCAGATGAGTGTTGTCTTATGAAGGTTTTCATAGACGGTACCTACAAACTTCACTTTGTCTATCTGGAATTTAAATTGTTATTTTCTAATCACCATGAAATCAGAGACACACAGGCTATGCAAGAATATTCATAATTATGTTAGCTTCCAAAACTCATGTGTGTATTAGATGATCATATATCTCAAGAGATTTACGACACAAAATTCATATTTCTAATAGCTATCTGAGACTAGCTTCAATGCCAAAACTCACCAAAGTTTTCACACTTAGAAAGGAGCTCTCTAACTATACTAATTGTTTGACTCTTGTGTATATGTGAGGATCGAATTCATGTAGTCAAAGTAATTTATACTCCCATGTCTCAAAATTAAAGAGCATAAATTACAGGGAACGACTTTGGCATAATCTCATGAGAAGAATTTCAAAAGACATGAGCAATGCAGTTGATAAATCTCTTGGGCAATAAAGCATACATACTCAACCATACCTCCTAAAATCAAATAGGACTTTATCCAATTGTAATGGGGCCTTGGGGGAAGGTTTAAGAAACAAAGGAAATTAAGAGTTCAAAAGAAGTTATCCCATAGACAAATTATTATTCAACGCTTGCACTCTTCTTTTTATACAACATAAAAACTATATCCCTAATTCTTTATTCACACAACCTTCAGCTTTCACATTCAACATTTTTTTCACAATTTCTTCATAAATTCCAATTCTTTTTTGTTCTTTTTATTTCATATTTTCATTATTTTTCTTTTTCATTCATTCATGATTGAATATTTCACCTCAATCCCAAACATATATCAAGTGGATACAAATCTAGGGATAACCAAGATACGGTATATATGTATTGCTGAGCTTGGTTATTATTGTAGGTAAAGAAATGAATATTATCATGGCTCAATCATGGATGCTATAGACAATGAGATGAAACAATAGGTTTAATGCTCAAATAAAGTTAAAAAATGGCCTAAAATCATTTTTAAGAAAGCATGGGAAAGTGATGCTTTTTATTGAAATACCACAAACTATTTACTCTTATGATCCTAACAAAACTAAAATAATGAGACTATTGAAAGACAATGGATTTGAAATGAATATCATCTAAGTAAATGTATTATAACTCTCCAAGGATGACAGACACTAGACTCACAAGGTACATACATGCATCTCTACTATAGATGTCAAGCTTTTTCAAAACACAAATTTCATCCCCTAAACTTCAACATAAATTACATGCTCATAGTGAACAAAGTTTGAGTTCCAAATATATACCTAACCATGATATTCAAGCACATAATAAAAGTCTATAGAGTAACAACATGCAAACAATTTGAGTATCAAATAGCAAATCTAAAATTTCACAACTCTTAAGAAACAACTAATGTCATCCAAATAGACATATTTTTTTTCAAAATTTTTCACTACTACCAAAAACAACTAAAATAAATAAAAAATATGAACAAAGCAGTGGTGTAACCCTCATCCCCCAAGTTAAAATCTACATTGTCCTCAATGCAACAATGATAATGCAATGAGACAAATGAAAAAGATAAGGGAAAGAGAACACTTGATACGAAGCTCCCAAATTAAACTAACTGCAAAATAAGAAAAAGAACAAATTAGCATAAAAGAAAATAACCAAACTATCTAAAAAAAAAGGAAAGAAGTTATCTAACTAACCTAATCTACAAGAGTTATTTAATTCAAATGGATCATACAGGCTCTAATTTCCCAATGCCTAACTTCACTTGTAATTTTCCTCTACCATAGATTAGTTTTTGATTGGTTCTTATCTTAACTCCACATAACTCCTGTGAATTATTAAGCAAATAAATATAAAAGACAACCTCAGAGTTTTCTTCATCAAGCACATAATTAATCAAACAAGTTTCTAAAGGCTCAAAACAAATAAATTTTCAAATTTTTGGTCTGCACACTCGCCCATCACATATACCTCACAAAACTCTCCCTCATCACCTAGTTGCTTTGCTACATGAAAAATATAAAACTCAACAATCATATTCCCAAAAGAACACTTGATAACACCACTCCTACCATGCATTTGACATAGCAAGGAATGGTCATTCTAAGATTATGAGAATCTGTGCAGTGGGATTAGTAATAGGTGCAGTGTCTAGTACTATGAAATCAATAGAAAAATAGAACCTATCCACCTAAACCAACACATCTTCCATTACCCCTCTCGATTAGCAAGCTGGAGAGTGATTGAAATGGGCTTTAGCTCTAATTGTTTGTAGACCGAGAAAGGTAGGAGATTCACACTTGCATCCAAGTCTAGAAGTGTTTGTTTAATCTGACAATCCCCAATAGTAATAGCAATGGTGAGACAACCTAGTTCTTTATACTTGGGTGGAGTGTTAGTTTGTAGGATAGTACNAAATTACATGCTCATAGTGAACAAAGTTTGAGTTCCAAATATACACCTAACCATGATATTCAAGCACATAATAAAAGTCTATAGAGTAACAACATGCAAACAATTTGAGTATCAAATAGCAAATCTAAAATTTCACAACTCTTAAGAAACAACTAATGTCATCCAAATAGACATATTTTTTTTCAAAATTTTTCACTACTACCAAAAACAACTAAAATAAATAAAAAATATGAACAAAGCAGTGGTGTAACCCTCATCCCCCAAGTTAAAATCTACATTGTCCTCAATGCAACAATGATAATGCAATGAGACAAATGAAAAAGATAAGGGAAAGAGAACACTTGATACGAAGCTCCCAAATTAAACTAACTGCAAAATAAGCAAAAGAACAAATTAGCATAAAAGAAAATAACCAAACTATCTAAAAAAAAAAGAAAGAAGTTATCTAACTAACCTAATCTACAAGAGTTATTTAATTCAAATGGATCATACAGGCTCTAATTTCCCAATGCCTAACTTCACTTGTAATTTTCCTCTACCATAGATTAGTTTTTGATTGGTTCTTATCTTAACTCCACATAACTCCTGTGAATTATTAAGCAAATAAATATAAAAGACAACCTCAGAGTTTTCTTCATCAAGCACATAATTAATCAAACAAGTTTCTAAAGGCTCAAAACAAATAAATTTTCAAATTTTTGGTCTGCACACTCGCCCATCACATATACCTCACAAAACTCTCCCTCATCACCTAGTTGCTTTGCTACATGAAAAATATAAAACTCAACAATCATATTCCCAAAAGAACACTTGATAACACCACTCCTACCATGCATTTGACATAGCAAGGAATGGTCATTCTAAGATTATGAGAATCTGTGCAGTGGGATTAGTAATAGGTGCAGTGTCTAGTACTATGAAATCAATAGAAAAATAGAACCTATCCACCTAAACCAACACATCTTCCATTACCCCTCTCGATTAGCAAGCTAGAGAGTGATTGAAATGGGCTTTAGCTCTAATTGTTTGTAGACCGAGAAAGGTAGGAGATTCACACTTGCATCCAAGTCTAGAAGTGTTTGTTTAATCTGACAATCCCCAATAGTAATAGCAATGGTGAGACAACCTAGTTCTTTATACTTGGGTGGAGTGTTAGTTTGTAGGATAGTACTTACCTACTCTTTAAGAAATGCCTTCTTCTGGACCTTTAACTTCCTCTTGATGGTGCACAAGTCTTTTAAGAACTTTGCATATGACTGCACATATCGAATGGCATCAAGGAGAGGAATGTTAATTTTTACCAGATTGAATAAATCAAGAATTCAAATGTTGAGGGTAGGGAGCGGGAATAGGACATACTATATCGTCAGACTCAACAACCTTGGGTAGCTCAAGTAACTCATCATCCTTGGAGATGCCCTGAGTATTTTTGTTATAGACTTAGAGACCTTAGGCGGGATGTTCTTTTCAACCTATTTACCATTTCTAAGAGTGGTGATTAACTTAAACTACTCTTCATTATTTTTAATGGTAATAAGAATCTCAATGCCATGTTGACCTTTAGGATTCTCTTGGGGTTGTGAATGGAATTTTCCCTTCTCTTATTGCATCATACCTACGATGTTAGTCAACTTGGTCATTTGAGATCTTATGTCATTCAAAGCTTGATTGATCTGGTTGTTGATGGTGGATTGAATTTGAATGAATTGGTATAAAAAATCCTTAATATTCCTTTTGTGAGGAGGCTGGTATGAAGGTGCACTGGTTTGTCCCTAGGAAGCAAACCCTTGTGATGGCAGGTTCTGAACAAACCCTTGTCGTGGTGGGTGTATAGACTGGGGATCTAAAGACTAGACGGGGTCGGACACTAATTGACTTGGAGGGCCATAAGACATAGAAGTGGAAGGTTGAGCCTAGGTGTCATTTCTCTAACTAAAGTTTGGGTGGGTACCCCAACCCTGATTGTATGTGTTAGAGTTAGGAGAATTTGTTGTTGTGGCTGATTAAAGGCATTCTTTGACAAAATGCTCAACCGACTCACATAAAGAAAACAGACTCCTCATGAGGCACTCTTTGATAGAATGCTAAACCGACTCGCATAAACAACAAGGCTCCTTATGAAGCACACTTACTACCTCATTCACCTTCTTTACCTTTAAGTTCTCCACCTTCCTTGATAGGTGAACAATCTTGGTTAACAACTCATCTTGTTCTCTTAAATCATATTTTCCACCCCCAATAGACTGGGATGCAATAGATTGCTTTGAGCACTCAGTAGGATTAGAAATGTCCTAAGATTGGGCATTCTCTACTGAGCTCTCAAAGTAATCTGGAGCTTTCTCGCACTCTTTGCCTAAAATATTGCCATTATACATCAAGTCTATGAATTGGCGGTGAGCTACTGTGATTCATTTATAAAAGAAACTTACTAGCTATCATGGTTCAAAGCCATGATGTGGAACGGTGTTTAAGAAAGCCTTAAACCTCTCCCACCAATCATAGAATTATTCATTGGAATTTTCAAAAAAAAATTGAATTTTCTTCTTTAAAGCAGTTGTTATATGGGCTAGAAAAAATTCTTGAGGAACTATTTTTGTAAATCAGCCTAAGTAGTCATGGTTCGGGGCTTAAATGATTTGAGACAAGTCTTTGCCTTGTCTTTTAGAGAGAATGTGATTAGTTTCATTTTCTCTACTTCTTCACGCACATTTTTATCAAAGAATGTGATAACTACCTCATCGAACTCCTTGATGTGGAGGTAGGAGTTTTCCCTATCCACACCATGAAATTGTGGTAATAGTTGGAGCATTCTAGGTTTTACTATAAAATTATGTGCTTACACTAATAAGAGCATACATGAGGGTGAAAAAGAGCGAGAGGTTTAAAGATATTCTCTAATCGTCTTCACAAGAGGAACCGGTGGGAGATTATCCCCAACATTTCTAGGATTACGAAAGGGAGAAATTAGTGGAAAATTATTCTCCTAGTTTCCCACGTTCAGTGTATTCTCATTATTTAAACCTTCCATGTTAACCATGTTTGTAGGGTTGAGTCTTATAAGTCTATTGTGAACAATGTCTCGTGCCCATATAAATAAAGACAGAAAAACAATAAACTTAAAGTAAAGTACAACAGATAATGCACCTGAGCTCATGACGTGAATCACAAGACTTACATGACAATATACGAATCACCTCTTGAATTAATTTCACTTTCCCTAGCAACGGCACCAAAAAATTTTGCTTCTCAAAGTGGGGTAAAAATATCACAAAATTCTCAAGTGTAGGAAAGTTATTGTGTTTGTAACTCGATTGATTACAGAGATCATCTCCATACGGAAAACAATTGGCTCAAGGGGTGATAGGCAAAAGAAAATAAGAACTATAATTTTTTGAAGATTTGGTTGTAGAAATTACTAACTAAGAAATAACAATCAAAGGAAAGATCGGCTAATTGGTAGTGTTCGTCTCACCATGAACAGGTATTTTGATCCAATTTCTATAGTTCACTTGAGATTGTACTCAAATGCACTCAAACAAAAAATATTGATTAACACCCAATTGAAAATAAAAAATGTGTATTCAAGTCAATTGATTTGATTTTGAAAAAATTACATTTACTTTGATTGCAGTGATTAGAAGAATTACCTGTGCCCAACGTAACTGTTTACGGGTAAGAAAGAAGATATATATATATATATCGAAAGTATTTTCAAATTTAATCATTGGAAAAATTCTAATCGAGTCAAAATCCCCAATTCACAAATTAGACTCCCTCGTTCGATCAAATCGGAGTACAATTGCTCACGCATAATAGAAATTGAAAATGAAAGCAATTAAAGAAGACATAGTTGTAACTGAGCGCAAATAAACTTGAATTGACTTTGAAAATTGAAATTCCAAGTAAAAGGAAATACCTTGAATTGAATTTCAAGAATTTAAATCTTTCATAAAGTAAAACTTGGAAGTAATATTGTCGCAAGAAATAAAGAACTTGAAATTAAACAAAGCTTGTAATTGAAAAAATGAAGAAGAATTTTTAAATAAAAGAAAACTATTTCTAAACCCTAGGAGAGAAGAAACGATGGAATTTTGGTTTTCTAACATGATGCCTTCTATTGCTAGACTTGAGTATTTATAGGAGAACATGTGCTGATTTTTCTCCTTTTAATCCACTAATCTCGATCTTTAAAATAACTCAGCAGATTGCCTTTCAAAAACTTTCCTCACAACAAAATTACAATAACCTATCGTTAGGAAGCATCAAATGGCCTACTGATAGACCTGTTTACTATTTTGCACGAACTGGTTGATCTTCTCTTCTACTGGTAGAACACCTTTTTGTTTCAAACCTAACAATAACACATGTCTCTATTTTACTTCTACCAGTAGGAGTGAACTTCTACTGGTAGAATCAATTTCTTCCTTCAGTTGAACCGGTAGAACAAAATGTTTTCTTCAATTATGCTTGTATTGTTCTTGGCTTGACTCTGGACTTCCTAAATCATTCTCCAAGTCCTCCATAGTATGAAATAGTGTATAAAACCTCGTTTTACATTAGTTTAACTACAAACACAAATTTTCTCCATAAAATAAACTATAAAAAAATTAACATAACTAAAATGAATGATATGAGACCTATGATATACAATATTATGCTCTCATCAGTCAACATACAAGTATTCTAGTCTTATATCTCAACCAACACCATGGTTAGATGCTTATTTCCTTGTTGTCTCTCCGCCAAAGGCCCTCCTTCATCATCTAGTGTAGCTTCACTTGAATCACCCTGCCGCTAGGTTTGTCTAGGCCTCGAGCAATCATGGACACACCAACAATCCTCGATATGAACACACCAATGGGTTTATCAAACCATCAATATCTTCTTCTCAAAGTTTTGAGGTTGGGTAAAATCTTTAGTGGTAGCCTTTTGGGTCTTAGGGATGTAGGTTACGGTGTAAGCTCTCAAGGTAGAAAGATGATTTTCTCTCTTAGAAATCTCACAAGAGGTTTCATCTAGATGTGGGAAATGTTATCCCTATTTATAGGTCTAGAATAAGGGTAGTATTAGTAAATAAGAAAACTTAGATTCAAGAATGACCTCTTAATCGGTGGGAGGGCAGTCATAGGGTGGTTGTCGCCATAATGAAAAACACTTTCTAATCCCGACTAAGGCAAGCAGCGCTAGAGTGACCATGAGTATTGCTTGAGCGAGCTCATAGAGTGAGCACTATACTTCCTTTCATGTCCTTTTCTCATTTCCTTCCCAAAATCATAAAGAGACCTCTCTACTGAAGGCAAGTGAACATAGATCAGTTCCTGTAGGTTTTTAAGTATAAAACCATGTGAAAACTTGTCCTTTTGAGCACTAAAGGGTATTGCTCAAATAGGGGTCCGATTATGACTCAAACTATACTTTCAAAACTCATAAATGGTTTAGAAAATATTTTTAAAACTCATGAAGTCATAGTCAGATTGCTTCCAATTTTATTTTCATCCTAATCAACCTAAGTTAAAAAAAACTAAGGGTTCATTTTAGGTGTCTAGGTCATTACCTTGTCCTAAGCATGCCAGTGCATACAAAGGTTAAATGATATTGCTTTGATGTTTGATCTCCTCCCTTCAATGATGCATTTGGATCTTTAAATTGATAGCATCATAACCATGGAATAGGTTGAGATTTACAATAGACTCCATGAAATTAACCAATTACAAATGATCTAACAATCTCCCCATTTGGCAATTTCGGGAAAAAATACAAAAGTAAGAACTCAAGATCATTGAACAAAAGGATTGTAAATCCAATCTATACACTCATTTACACGTCTTAAATCCCTATCTAGTACAAAAATATACTTCTTCAGATGAAGCTTGAAGATCATAATCCTGTACATCACCACTCAAACCAAAACATCGTGAAAAATATCATATGTTAGAGAAATACATAACATAATCATAGGTTTGGAAAGCACCAAGATAAGGATCGGGCATAAGTATGCATACATTATACAAGTGCAAATATGTAACTTGTTAGAAACTAACTTGCCTAATTAACCTTAATTAATATATAAATTAGAATAGTTAATAAATTTGAATTAGTGTGATAAAATAACCAAAAACTATTAATTAGATTCAATTAGGGTTTGTGTGGTAATTAGGATTTTATGTGTGTTATGTTTAAAATTTTCAGGGTTTGATACTGAATTACCAGAGAATGTAAGGAACAATGTATAAAATCTTGAAGCAATAAAGGCTAAAGTATTATTTTAACAAAGGGAGAGTCAGCATATATACAAGTGGGAAAATCTAGCAAGATGCCACCGTCCGGACGGCGGTGATGGCGTCCGGATGGTGGTC
Organism: Ilex paraguariensis; assembly: GCA_963454935.2. NCBI lineage: Eukaryota > Viridiplantae > Streptophyta > Magnoliopsida > Aquifoliales > Aquifoliaceae > Ilex > Ilex paraguariensis. The sequence continues at coordinate 103,783 of CAUOFW020001147.1, forward strand.
CAAAGGCGGCTGAAGATTGATTTGCCACCTCCTGCTTTCCTTGCCTATAAATATGCATGCCCTCTTCATTCTTCAGGAGCCCGAATCCAAGGGAGTTCAGAGAGAAATCCAAGAGGAAGAAAAAGAAAGACAAAAGACAAAAGAAAAAGAGAAAGAAAAACTTGCAACTCAATCCGGTCCGTCATACACTTCAGTCCAAACTCTGTAATGTTATATCTTTCTATTCGGATAGTTGAACTGTCGTCACCTTTTTGTCATAACTGATAATAAAGGTGATTGTGTTTCAGTTATTCCTTGTGAAAGACATTTTAGGGTTTATATTTTAATTTTAGTTGTAATAAAAACTGCCCGCACTCCTTGCTTTTCTGTAGTAATGGGGCGTGAGTAGTTACTTATATCCTCCAGTGAGAGGTAAACATATGTATAATACTGGTTAAATTTTGGAGATGATGATATTTTATATATTTATATATCTATATATATTATATGATGTATGCATGATATAGTGATATACATAATTTCGTTACTGTGCCTAGAATTATGTCATTAGTGCATCATCAACCTATCGGTCAAACAACCACGGCATTCCTATCGGTATGGTTTATCCTCCACCAGAACGCTGAGGATGTTAACTGATGCATGGTACAAAACCTAAATGATCCTCATGAATGGCTTGTCCTTCTGGATTATCAGGGTTATTTAATTATTATATATTTATATATAACTGTCAGACTAATGATTTAAGTGATCCTCATGAATGGGTTGTCCTTCTGGATTACTCAGATCGTTTAACTGGTATAAATGATAATATTATCAGTCTAACAACCACGACATTCCTATCAGCATGGTCTATCCTCCACCGGAACGTTGAGAATGTTTAACTGGTATATGTATCACAGATAGAGTCAAATGAATAATTTAAGTATTCCTCATGAATGACTTGACCTTCTGGTTTGCTTGGATTAGTCAATTGACATATCTATAACCAGCTAACCTAAGAAGTTGTTGTGTTATGACTAATACCACCAGTTAACCTAAGAAGTGGATATGCTATGGTTTATTATGTATGCACTTACTATTATGAATACAAATGAATAATTCAAGTATTCCTCATGAATGACTTGTCCTTCTGGTTTGCTTGGATTAATCAATTGTCATGGATACCACCAGCTAATCTAAGAAGTTGTTGTGTGAGAGTTTAAATACATAAGACCTACCAGTTGACTTGCTAGTAACATGGAAGTTGATTGCTTTAAGGTAGCATTTCTAGTATTTAAACGAATATGAGATCCTTAAACTGAAGGATATTTTTTATTATTGTCTAAATCTATTTGCAACATAATTAAACTAGTTATCAATCTAAGCTCACATCACAAGCTATCACATGTTGTCCTATCCAAGATAAACAACTTTACTATTTTTATTTTATTTCCTAATTACACACACTCTTCGTGGGATCGATACTTGGACTTAAAACCGAAAAAACTATAATTTGACCACTTATATTTGGGTGTATAATATTAATCCGATCACGAAAAAAGTGTGAATCATTACCCAATATGCTCGAGAACTTATTGATCTATCAATCAGAAACACATCAAGTTCTCCCCCTTAGTTGATGTTCACAAGTAAACTAACAAGTAAAAAAAAATAAAAAATATATATGACTTTATGTCAAGTTTGCAAATTTACTCCCCCTAAGTTTTTTAACAAACTCCCCCTTTCTATGTTCACGTGCAACATATCTAGACTAGTCAAGAGTAAATCTCCATGATTCCTCTCCAATGTATCTATAATATTCTCCCCCTTTCATCACAATTGTCAACCCAATGAAAAAATGCAACATTCATGGTACAGAATCATGTTACCCAACATATCCTTATTTTATTTGCTATAAATTTCAATTCAATTACGACTTATAACAATCATGACATAGAATCATAGAGTAACAAGAAGGTATGAATGCACTTCAACTAGCCAAATTGTGCAAGCAAACTAAGCAAAGGACAAATGAGGCATATAACTCAATGTTATATATGATAAACAATCAAGAATTGGACCAATAGTATGTCACAACAAACCAAAATGAGCTAAACAAATAAAAAATCAACAAAAAAAATAAAGAGTACTTTAGTATGAGCCATGAATAAATAACCAAACACTCCTAAGCTGACATATGACTTATACTAAGTGTCTAAAAGCCACAACTCAAATGGTTGCATCTGCACCATCTCCTCTATCGCATCCGGGCAGTTCTAAATCTAAATATGTCATCTAGCACTAGCTTGCTTGCAATTTGCATACCCTTTAGCAACCTCCTAAGTCACCCAACTCTTAAGTATAACTGATCCCGTCATAGTCTTCTGAATCTCCTCCAAGCTCATGATCTTGCCATCTAGTGCATCCAACCGCTGAAAAGTAAGGCAATGATGCTCAACCATGGTGCGCTTAACCCTGGTCATCAGGTCAACGAGTGATGCCATCTGGGCTACAAGGATATCTGAAACTGACTCAGGTGGTGGTGTCCTAGACGTGCTAGTCTCAGGATTCACTGGTGGCATTTCTACTACTTCTTCCCTCTCCTCAACGTAGTCAACCTGGGTTTACTCAACTTCATTGAACTCTTGTTCAAAGACCACATGCGGTTCTACAACTGGTCACTAGAGAACTAAAACACCCTTCCTTTTTCAAATACAAGTAATCAAAGATCTAAAAGGCAATAGATCTAATACTCATTCCTCTAAACATGTTCTACGAATATACCCAAAAATCAACCTAGGCTGATAAGACCAAACCCTTTACCTACGGTATAAAGCGTTCAAGGTTTAGGAATAGGGAAGTTAGAACTATGGGTATTTGGCTCAATAGTGTAGTTTACTACGAGATTAAGCATCATGTGCTCTGAGGTCCATGATTTTTGAAAGAATTTTTATGTAACCCAATATTCAAGATGATCAATGCTATACAGCTTAGTAGTAACTACATGGAGAGAAGGCAATAGGTCAATTGGTCTTTCACTAAGGTAATCATTCTTAAACCAAGGTGGATCTAGTGTGGTAGCAATGAGCTCTAAAAAAAAGTGAACTTGATACCTCCGATATAGGTAACAAAGTGGTCAATATGACGATCAGGTTCATTAATCTGAATGTGAGCATAGAATTGCCTCACAATTCTATAATTCGATGTCACGAGTTCATTGAACATCTAAGTCTAACCATGGTTTATCAAATTAGTAACAATAGAACGAGTTACCGTTGCGGCGGTTATTCCCTGTTCGATCAACATTGGCCTATGTGAGAATTCTTGTTTGAATCTTTTTGCAAATTCCGGTGTCATGAATCGAGTAGCTTCATTCCAAGTTCTCATTGATTTTCTAATAAACATCCTCAACCCTTGGCCTTTTTTATCTTCTTGTGGCCATCTTGACAATCACACTCTAAATCTAGGTCTTACTCTTGTGGATTTTGATACAAGTGAAGAATCAACCTAAGATTTCTAGAGAAAGTGTTTGGGAGTGCTTTAGAATCAAGGGTTAGGGGTTTTGGGGGCTTGGGACATGATTGAGAAGGTTTAGAATACTAAAAGACCTTTTAAAACTCGATTTTCTAACCCTAGCTGCTCAAGTTGTAAGAAGGCCAATTGAGCGCTCTCTGAAGCTAACAAAACAGTAGTAGATCCTCGTCGGACCAATTCGGTCCTGGCATTCACTCATCCCACCTATCCTTCAAGCCTCAAATCCATGTGTGGTGTGTATATAACCTAAATGCAATTCAATGCAATGCATGGATTAATTTGGATAAAAAATAAATGTAATTTTCAAATTTAAACAATAAATCCTCAAAGTTCACAATCATGAAAATTACACAAATTTGCATTTTAATAGCTCCATCCAAAAGATATAAAACTCAATCTCATGCATCCTAGAGCAATATTTCCTCACTTAGTTCAATTTCACTCGCTTGTTTTCAAATTTTGTTCAACTTTGATAAATTCAAGTGCATTGTGTGTGAAACTAAACTCCAACACATAAAGGATTCTGATTAGATTTAATCATTAATAAGTTCATCATGAAATTCTAATGCATATACATGACCTGTTAGTGAGAGTGTCCTAATTATTCTCTTTTTGATAACTCTCCCTTTCTTTTATCTCTTCTACTCTATGGCTTCAATCAATATTATTATAAATTTCATACCTTTAATGTATGCTTTTAATCATGGTTAACATAAGCTCTATGAGCTTTATAAATAAGCAATTTATAATTAAGCATAAGTACTATTACAATTCAAGTGTAATTGTTTTCAACCATTTATTTATGCCTCACCTTTTTAGGGTTAGCCACATCGGATTTTTTTTCTTCTCATAATTGGCCTTCGGCATGTTTTAAGGGATTGAGTTTTACCTAACATTTAGCCATTTGTTCGCCTATCACCAACACTTAGAGTCATTTAAGATCATTAATAACTCAAACTAATAAAACTCTTAAGTGTGAAGGTGAATGGTATGCGTGTATTTGGTTTATGGATTTTTTAAAGGTAAACACTATACAAGTACGCTAGGATAAAGGTGACTTTGACAAATGAATCATGTACTAAGAAATGTGTCACTAAGTTCTCTATCCCCTAGTATGACTCATAGCAATACACGTTTCAACTTTGATTCAAGGATGAAATAATTTCAATGGAAACTAAAGTGTGAATTATCATGATCATGAAACAAAGAAAAAAAACAAAAGAAAGTATTTTTGAAATTTTCTTTTCCAATATTTTTGAATTTTTCAAGATAAACATATACAAGAAAAAAAATCTGCATGAAGATGCATCAAAACAAGGAAAAGAAAAATAAAGCTTCTACCATAAATCCTAAAAATGAATGTCAAATTTGACATCAGAACTCTTTTTGGATTTTACTACTTTTTTTCTTTTGTTTTTTCAAATTTCAAACGGTTTTGTATTTATAAACCAAGAAAAGGAACAAAATATGTACAAATAAAGTATGACCCTAAGGTGTTTGATGCAATGTATGTGAGATCACCTAGGTTCATAATATCTCACCTATCTTATTTCTTAGGAGCCATGACCTTGCTAGAAGCACTTGGAGCCTCTAACTTGGTTAATATGGTGAGTTTCTCAAAGTCCTCCCTAGTCACCCAAACTTGTTTTCCCTTCCTAAAATTTGTGTTAGGTCAAGGAATGGGTACAAAGCTAGCTCTATTCTCCCCGAAAGTATGTAAATCAATTTTGATCTTGGGGGTAGAAGAAATTTTTGGCACTCTATCATGTGGACCATGTGAAGATGATGCATGACTATGTTTGGACTCACATGATCTCTCTAAAAGCTTAGAAAAATTTAACACTTGATTATTTAAAATCTTAGATTGGTGTGCTAGATGCATGAACTTCTTATTCAAGACATCTATATTTTTCATGCAGTGATTACTATGATAACTAAGTTCTCTACATGGATTTCTTTAAAAACTTTCTTTTTTTGAATTCTTACCCTTACCACTATTAGTAACTTTAGAGCTTGTGCCTACTTATAGGGGTGGGTTGGTGATACCCTTCACAAACACGATCTTGGAAAAAGTGTTGGTTTATTCATTATTGAAGCCTAAACCACGTTTATCACCTACACTATTTCCCATAGACAACATTTGATCAAAAATTTCATTACATTGGGAAAGTCTCTTAGAGATTTCATTTGATTCATGAAGATCTTTGTCAAATTTGGCACAGTTTCACTTAAGATTCTCTTTGTCTAAACAAGCTCTCTCAAGAAAGCACATTCGGTCGAGGAGAGACTTCTTCTCATCCTCTAGGCCACATATTTGGGCCTTGGATTTCACCAACTTTACTTGAAGTACTCTTGTCTCTTCTTCACTTGAGTTAATCCGACCACTCAGGGAGAGCACCTTCTCTTGTTGCTTGAGGAATTGCACATATAATTGATCATTTATATCTTGTATATCCTTATAATAATATTCATCCTCCATACATGGGGTTTCCTTGTCCACGTCATCTACCTTCATGGTAGGACTTGTTTCAACTTCACTTGTTGAAATATTTCTAGGGGAGAGGAGTGTGAACCTACAGAGATCGCAAAGGAGTCAACACTCAAGTTTAACTCATTTTCATTATCAGTCCATGTGGCCTTCATAGATCTCTTCTTGTCTTTGGGTGAATCTCTCTTCTTTCTATTGGGGTATTCTGATGCAATAGGTCCAAATACTTGACATTCAAAGCAGTGAAAGCCTTATCCCTCTCTTTCAACCCCTTTTATCCCTTCCTTGCTTAAGAGTAGGTCTACTTGGCTTTCCTTTTGACCTTGAGGACTCCACATTTCTAGCCTTGAAGTATATTTTGAACTTCTTTGTAATCAAGGTTAGATCCTCTTCTCCTAATTGGGGTGACCCAGATTTACCTCCTTATTGATTTTTTGAGCTCAAGGTAATGGCTTAGCTTGCTTTAAGGATGGAATGTTAATCTCAAAGGTCAATATAGACCCAACTTGGTCTTCCACCAACACCAACTCCATGTTGACACTTTTTTCCAAAGATGTGACCCTCGCAAGAAACCTCTCATGTAGACATCTCAAGATTTTTCACTTGATGGCCACATTGTCAACCTTGTACCTAATCCAAATGATGAATTTACAATATCACACAATTTAGCATAGAATTTTTTAAATGTTTCATCTTCTTGCATCCTCAAAGTCTCGAACTAAGAGGTGTACCTTTGGAGTCTAGACATCGTCATCATGGAAGTCTCTTCATGGGAAACAACAAAGATGTCCCATTCTTCCTTTGAAGTTTCATAATTTAAGATCCATTGGAATTCATTTGGTGTCACGAAATTGAATATCGTATTCAAGCCCTTTGAGTTCCACCCCGTAGACTCATTCTAGTTTTAAGTCCATACCTATGGGAATTTTACTTCAACCACCGCTTCACCACTTTGACTTGTGTGGTGACAGTGGGAGAACTCCAACCCTCTTGGATGGTCAACCACACTCTCTCATCAATGGATTTAAGAAATGCTCTCATGCGAGCTTTCCAATATGCAAATTTAAATCCATCAAAAAGTGGTGGTTGTCTAATTAAATCACCTTTTTTTTGGGAATACATTCAAGATTANAATTTAAATCCATCAAAAAGTGCTGGTTGTCTAATTAAATCACCTTTTTTTGGGGAATACATTCAAGATTAACAAGTAATGGTGATAGATCTCTAGAAGGAAATGTAGGAAATTAAGAAAAAAAATAAGAAATGCTAACTTAGTGTCTATGTACTCAAGGCAACCACACTCTGATACTAATTGTTGTTCCAAGAGAGGAAATTCAATCTAAGTCTTCCCTCGCGATTATACACTTGGAGCAATAGACATTATACCTAGAGACGGGTGAATAGATTTTTATATTTTAGCCCAATTGATTACTAATAAAAAACTAAATTGCCACAATTGCCTCGTCTCAGAAAGATATCTCAATTAAAGTGAGAACCCTATTAGTCACCATAACCCACTTTGCATATGATGATTGATTAAATTAATATTCAATTAATTAGTCTGTAATTAATCTCACATCAATCCCAAATCTTAAACCCAATTGCACAACTATGTATGGATGAATATTTAAACAATCATTCCAACAAACATATAGTGCACGTGTGTGCTAACNACCTAGGAGAGTATAACCCTAAGCATCCACCAAGGGATCCACGTGCCCATCTAGCGAAGCTTCCCAATGTACCTGCTCGTCAACTCCGAGCTCCTCATCTAACACGTAATCTGAAAAATATATTGTTTGTATGGGGTGAGCACTAAGCTCTATAGCAACATTTCTCCCAAAATTATACAAGGTTTAGAAAACATGTAAAACAAGTAGGTCTTATTTTGCAAATCTCATATATTAATTTTTTAAAGAAAACAGGAACATTTCAATAGATCTCAAGTTTACACAATCGCAATAATTTAAATGAACAGTAAAATAAATTTCCAAACAATAAACCATTTCTCACAAGTTCTTGTAGAGTCCCATACATCCACAAGCTCTTGTAGGAAATCAATATACAACTAATAATCAATTTCACCATAAACCGTTTCTCCCAAGTTCTTGCGGAATCCTATACTTCCCAAAATTCTTGTAGAAACTATTTCTGGTATAATGAACAATAACCATAATCGTTCAATAGTATCATCACATATTCTCTAGTATGTTGGTTGTTTTCCATGAATCTACACAACGAATCTACCTCATTCACCCAATAGTAACCACACAACCCACTTTAGGAAGGGCATATACCGTCTCCCATGGCATTGACGAATGCTTCCTAGGAAAAGTATACCATCCCTAAGTTCGAACCAACATGAACAATAGTGGTTGCTCTCACAAACAACAAACCACTACAAGTGTTAGGCAACCATCTCACCCCCACTAGGAAAGACTAACCTCTAACACTCTACAACAGTGCTCAAATGAAATTCAAGTCCATCACAACAACCATACAAGGGATGCAATTCCAACCAAATTCTCAAATCATAAGTAAATCATAAATCTCCAAATTTCTCAATTTGTAGCACAAGAGAACAATTTAAGAAAATAAGCAAGAGATCATCACAACATCATTTTATTACTCAACACAAAGCACTAGGATTTCAAAATCAAGAATGAAGGAACAATCAAGAGAAAAATCCATTTATCTTGAAAACTAGGGTTTTATGCCAAGAAAAGAGATTTAATGGTTATCCAACATTACTTTGCTTAAAACATGGTGGTCTTTGCAAGGATACCAAGAAATAAAGACTTCATAGCATATATAAGATTTAAAGTGAAAATAATACATATAAATAAGCCCTAGCTTCAATGAACAAGAATGGAAGAAAACCCCTACCTTTCTCCTTGGGTTTGGTGTGAAGGACAAAAAGATTTGATCTTGAATCACCCTTAGAACTCTTGTTTTCCCTTTCTCTCTTCCTTTCTAAGTCTTTCTATTAGGGTTCTAAGAGATTTGGGGTGAGAGTGGGGTGAAATAATGGGAGCAAATGGAGTGAAAATAGAGTTTTAAAACATAAAAATTCCAAGTTTTTAACGGTCTATCGGTAGTTTGTATCGAGCTACCGATAGTTCGGATCCACTGGCAACTTACTACCTGTTGAGCTACTG
>CAUOFW020001147.1:125636-140728 GCA_963454935.2 Ilex paraguariensis
TTGCTACACTTAGGTATTTATAGGGGATTTCCTACTGACTTTTCTTTTTTTAGTCCACCAATCATGGCCCTTGAAATAAGCCAACTGATTGCCTTCCTTAGGAGTCTTAATTACTGAAATACAAAAACCTACTAGTAGGATTGTTCACTATTTTCCTCCTACAGGTTGCCTTACTCTCCTACTGGTAGAACACATTGTATCTTCAACCTATCAGTAGAAAAGCTCTCTATTGTGAACCACTGGTAGGATGGAACTTCTATGGGTAGAACCAACTTCTGGCCCTCCTTGTGCCAGTAGAAGACCTATCGGTAGAAAGGGTATTTTCCCAATTCTGCTTGTTGTGGCCTTGGCTTCACTTCTGCACCTCTTACTTCATCTTCCAAGTCCTCGTGACATTGAAACACATGCAATTCCATATTTTTACACCAATTCAACTTCAAACACACAAATTCAGCTTAAAATATAAATTTCAACTAAAACAAAGAAATTAAGTGACTAGCTTGACTAAGACGAATGATTATGAGGCCTATAATATGCAATATTATGCTCTCATCACTCTTCTAGCTTGCCTAAGATGAATGATTAAGGGTAAAATTGACATGCACATAGTGTGTATTACAATAGGTTGTGGTGTGAGCTTACGAACTAATAAATAAACACTTAAAATAAACTTTGATTACAAAAAATGAAATAGGTACTCTTTAGTTCGGGGATCCAACATGCACTTCATTGCTTGACATTATGATAGTGCCACCTTACATCAATTAATTCCCATGTCAACGAAAAGCTAACTGGCATGTCTGCTATATATGTTGAACCACACCACAACAACCATTAGGTTAGCAAGAAGGTCTATGTACCATACAATAATCAACTAACCCTAGTAATCCCAAAGGTGAACTATTCAAAAGGTTTACTATGGCTAATCGATCAGCAAGTCTATGATTCAATGAAGATGGGGTTTTGATTTATGCATTGAATCAAAAGCATTGACTATGACAAGACTTAACCCGTTTATAACCAATCTCCCAATTGTTACATAAATCCCAACTACATGCATCATTTTATCATGCAGGAAATACATAATAAAGTAAAGATAAAATGGTAATAAACAGTAAACCTAGCTTGGTACTTGTAACCATGAACATAACCCTAGTTATACATAGTAATACATAATACCAAACATAAATGAAAACCATCCATCATTTAAGGGATGTATAACATTAAAGTATAAATAAAACATCGACACTTCCATTATTCAAACAATGTTACACACATCTTCACCCTTCACTAAAGAGTAAAAGAAAGACTACTCACTCTTCATTTCTATAGTCGAGCAAGAAAAGCAAGAAAACTTCATCCCTCCTAGTGAGGTATATGTCTTCAAAATCCGAAAAAAAAAAAAAAAGTAACCAATCCTTCCTTGAGGATTAGCTGAAACATCCCCACTTTTAATTATTGAACTAAGGTGGAAAAGTTAGAGAGGTTCAACCCTCTCAATAGAAAGGAAGAACAAGAAATTTAGAAGAGAGAATTTGACTTAAGAGACTTTATGGTAGGGTAATTTTCTCCTAGAGCTTTGCCTTTCGAAAGTGGAAAAGAACTTGTCCAAAAATGCCTCCCAAACATGCCTATTTATAGGCCTTCCAAGCTACTCTAAGTTGGTTTAAGTGAACTAACCAATAGGACCACTTGTTACATCATCCAACCAATAGGAGAATAGCTTTGAAGTTGAGGCAGTTAAGGGTACCTTTCAAATGGTGCTCATTCTCTAGATTTTTTGCTTTGGCATTCGTTATTGCTTTTTCAGTCCTCTGCCACCATTGGGATGGTGGTTGTACCATCTAGATAGTAAAAGGTGGCTGAATTCTTTTTGTTTTTTTCTTCTTTGTTCTTCTTTACACTTTAGCCCTTCAATTCTTCATAATTTCATACAAGACCCTACCAAATAAAGTTTTCACACATTAGGTATAATACTATTTAAATCGAACACTGTAGATCTACTAACTCACACAAGTAACCCTAAACCCTAATTCACTAACGTACTTTCTAGGGTTAACCAATTATCTTAGGTCTCTAGGTCATTACCTTGTACTAAACAAGAACGTGCATACAGAGTTCTTTTAATATAGCTTTGACATATGATCTCGTCCCTCCAAGTAATGTTTTTGGATCTTCATTATTGTCCTTCATGACCCTGGAATAGGTCTTGATTTACAATGGACTCTATGAAATTAGCAAATTACAAATCATGATCTAACAATACTAAATGTACTAAGAGAAATTACCAAATGAACATGGAGAGGTCAAGTTGATTTATGTTGTAAAACTCTAGAAACATAGTTAAAATGAAATTTTACCCTATGGTCTTGATGACTATAACTCACTAGCATTTTTCCTTTCTGGTTTAGAGTATTAGTTATGTTTATAGAAACTGTCAAATCTCGTCGTAATAATTTCTTAGTGTAATCAAACAAAAATATCTAGTTTTGCATATGCTATAGGACATGGACTATAGCTACATAAGAAAGTTGTGATCACTTAGTTTTCTTGCTTCCAAATAATCTAAAAATAAATTTTAGATGATGGAAACATGTTTATATGTTTGAGATGTTTTGTAATTAGATAATTGGTGATCGTGAGTCCGAGAGCTATCTCAAAATGTGGCATGCCATCTCAAGTCACCTTTGATTCATTTTTAAAATATTCTAATCCATTGTAAATCTTATGAACTAACAAACATTAAAGCATGGACATGCATTTAGTTATTTCATGAATGATTATTAAAGAAAAATACATTGGCATGATGTATACTAGGTGCAAAGGTGACTCCATCCATTGTGGTCCCACCTAGAGGTTGAAAGAGACATTAATGGATTGTTGAGTTGTTGAGGTGAGTGTACTATTTCATGTGATTGAAAATAGGATTATGCATATTTGCTACTGATGTATGATTGTATTAATCAGTGACTTGTGATGGCGTTGTGGATATGCTATTCAGCCTTAAAGGTAGATATTTAACCTTAGTGGTGAATATAGCCTTAAAAGAAGTATCCTTAATGGTGGAGATAGCCCTAATGGTAGATATGACCTTAGTGGTGGGTATGGCCTTAATGGCATATATATGTGTATATTCATACATTTTGGCGTCTGTGGTGCTATTTTCATTATCCTATAGACATGATATTGACATTTGATTGTTGGGTCTAGACAATTGAGGGGAGAGTTTCAAGTTTGGGTCTTACTTGTATCATATTGTGTGTATCTGAGACATGTATATATTTAGTGTTTTGAAAGCTTGAAGTTTTAGGTTGGAGGTTGATAGTCTGCATAGATGATATATTTGTATGCATAAGTTTTATTTCTAGTTTGCTCCAGATAGCTAGGGCTTGTACATTGAATTATTATTATGTTCATGCAAAAAGCAAATAGGGTTAGGTTGAAAATCGAGTGGGGACCACTGTATCGGGTAGATTAAAATACTAGTGCAGTTGTGATAGTTTGGTATCAAAGCCTAGGTTGATTAGGTTTTATAGAATTAAGTCTAGACTGACAATGGACAATGTAGGATGTTAGTCAATGTGAGTTAGGCTTAAAAGGATAATATCATACATCTATATATATTTGTTTGTATTGATTTGAAATTCTATAACAGAATGGTTAATGGATCCTTCAGTTGATCAAAATCAAGTTAAGGGGGCCGGTTCTTATGGCCCTACTATAGCTAAAGGAGGTGATAGGCAATGACATGAGGGTGGAAATGGTGAACATAATCAACCAGATATGATCCAGAGAGCATTTGACGTAGTGGTTCAAATGGTAGCAACAACGAATCGACTCACTGGGTTACAAACAAAAATGCTGGTAGTTTCTTGGGTAGCATTTCCAGTACCTTTTGGGGAGTCACGTTATGCAGTTCATGAGAGATTTATGAAATTAGATCCTCCAACAGTTTTTGGGATAATTAATCCTCCAAAAGTAGAAAACTGGTTGAAATAGATTGAATCTATCTTTGAGGTGATGGGTGTTAATGATCAACGGTTTATTCTTGTTGCTTTTATGTTGAAAAAGGAAACACGGTTTTGGTGAGACGCTACAAAATGATTGTTAACTACTATAGTTTTTAGTAATAATGCTCCAACTACTGGCAATGTTGTTCTAGCGCCAGTACAATTTACTTGAGATCTGTGAAATTGTTAAATGCTAAGTATGTTTTTGAACCATACTGCTATGAGCAAGAAAGCTTTTATGACTTCAACTCAAGGGAAAACATATGTGACCGAACATGAAGCTAGATTTACAACACTATCTCATTTTCTTCAGCTTTTATTTAGACTGGGGAAAGAAAATGCAAGCTTTGACACCCCTAATACTTGAGGTCTTTTCTCAATCTGTTGATCATCCATCAACCCGTGGAAGTACCCTTAAATGTCGCATAACCCGACACCACGTCATAACATCCTCTTCACTGGGATCATAACCAACACAAAGTTTGGGCAAAGTCTCCCTTATACCGGGCACTCTTAAATGCATAACCTGTATACATTTCAATCACTTGACCATTCCAAGGTCCAATATACATTTATTTGTCCTTAATGTTACGCCATTTACATCCTTGGAACAAAATGGCTCAAGGCCTAAAGGCTTGGCAAAGTTATTTTGATTTTTTGAAAATTTTGGAGGAGCTACCAGTAACTCATGTACGTGCTATCGGAAGCTGAGTCATCTGCCAACGAGCTATGAGTAGTTGTGGAACAAGCTACCAGTAGCTGCCCATTGCACTTTTGCTAACGGTAACTAATCAAAATGCTACCAGTAGCAGGGCCTAATTTCCCCCCAATTCAATCGTTTTTCAACTTCAACTCACACAATCTCGTACAACATTTATCCAAACTCACATAGCGTCAAATATTACATGAAATATAGTCTATATGAGTTCATTTTACAATCGTTTATACGACATTACATGTCCAAAACTAATCACATAATTTGGTTTAGAAAATGAAATTTAAAATCACAATCCGGCTTCTTCTCAACAAGGTCTCATGTGAGGGCCGTCCACGGGTTCTTATCCCACACATAAAATGTTATTCCCATAAAGGATTAGTCATGCTCAATAGGGTATCTCCAAAATAGGCTACTCACAACCCAGATGCATATGAAATATTCACATGCAATTCAATAATCAACATATATCTATTCAAGAACATATAATTCAATGATGAATGCCACAATGATATGTCATGTTATGAGGTGAGACTCACACATGCAAAGTAACATGAACCTTCATCGGCTCCCATAACACGTGCAATGTCATACTTATGAATCCGGGCATTCCAAACCCCCACCATTAAAGTTATACATACAATGACCATTTATAAATCCTAGATCTTTCTTGGGGTGGGTATTCATAGACTTCCACCAACGAGCACTCAACCAACACGACATCTATGGACTTCCACCAACGGCTTTGCGTATGTCGACACACTTTATGGACTCAATACGAATAGAGTGTGTATCCAAATCATCGGGTCTTGCACCCGAAGGATAATCTAGCCCTTATTGTTAATCCCACCCCTATATTCAATGCAAACCCAAGCGACTCAGTCAAACTTTGACCCAACTTTTCCGAGCCCACGCATCATCCACCAAGAATGGTGTTTGATCAAAATCATGCACACACCGACACCCATGTCAATTGCCCATGAATGTTATGCTACTCATGCATGTGCAAATGTAATGAACAATTGCATTTCATAACATTATGCAATCAAGTTTTCAATTGTAATTACAACATCATGTTCAACATGTCATGAGCATAACATGAACAATTACAAATCCTAAATGTAACGTATATCATAAAGCATATAATTACATTCCAACACCTTCACAAGGCATGTTATGTTAATTTAGTCAATTAACATGCTTATTTCATTCAAAGCATTTTATCAAACACCCAAAGGGTACAAAATCATGCAAACACATAACATGCCCAAGTCATCACATATCTCATGAAATTATCCAACAAGCAATTTCAACCAACCCAATTCATGCAAGAATTGATTTAATACATTCTCATACCATTTTTTGTACTCAATTTACACTATAAATACATTTAGACAATAGATTTCATCTCTAAACATACTACCCATTTCATACACAAGCCCTAGGTTGAAAATAAATCTAGCTAGGAGAAGAAACCTACCTCTTGAAGCATGATACAAGTGGTAAAAACTCTCAAGAACTCAAATCAAGCTTCAAACCTTGATTTTTAAAAATCTAGATCTTAAGACTTCAACAAAATCCATAATTTTTGGTACTTAGACATAGCTCTCGTCGCGTAGATCAACTTTAATTCTTGGCCCGAAGCGTTTCGACAAACGGTCGGCCCTAGATCGGAGAAGAAAGCTTGAAACCCCCTTATTTTCCCTCTGTTATTCTCTCTCTATCTATCCAAACTTTTGAAGGTAAATGGGTGAGAAAAT
Source organism: Ilex paraguariensis (assembly GCA_963454935.2). Classification (NCBI taxonomy): domain Eukaryota; kingdom Viridiplantae; phylum Streptophyta; class Magnoliopsida; order Aquifoliales; family Aquifoliaceae; genus Ilex; species Ilex paraguariensis. The sequence goes on from CAUOFW020001147.1 coordinate 132,122, forward strand.
CTAATTTTTCTCCCTATTTATACTCTCAAATACTTGGCTCTCGTTAAGTCACAAGCCCTATCTTTTCCTATTCTGATTTTATCCCGAATCAATTAAATCTCGTATCGTTTTAAGTTCAATATATTTTATTTGAACTAACTTTAAATTATTTCCCAAATTTTGAAATTAAAACCCAATAGTGTTTATTTTGGTCACGCAACCCCCTGATCTCATCGTAAACTGCAAAAAATTTGACTATTTCAGAATTCAATGAAAATTGACTAGGTAACTAGATTTTGCGAGACGAATCAAATGATGAGATCGGTTTCATCATCCAAATTCTAGAAAAAATTGGGTTTTCAACCCGTATCGTAGCGACAAATTACCGTTTTGTCATTTTTCATAAAAGTTCAAAATTTACCGATTTTTACATAAGGGATTTCAATGGGCATTAGATTTCCCTATCCAAACCCATATTTTAGTGTTTGACTTAACAAGCTATACTGCTTTAGTGAATAAGGTTTTAGTCATTAAAAAAAATGTGTGAGAATCAGCTAGTTAACGAGAATAATACAAGAAATGAAGATTTGAAACTACACCAACTACAAGATCAAAATTTGAAGGGCAAACATCGGGACATAAGAGATAAAAACCTTATTCTTGAAAGAGTTAAAGTGGGGCACAATCTATGTTATCTGGTAGTTCAAGGGGCTAGAGCTTTTTGGGATTTCATCCCAGGCAATAGAGTAGAGTTCCATTGAGTAGTCATACAATGGGCATTATATGTTATCAGTGTGGAGCTGAGGAGCATATATGTAAGGATTGTTTTTCGATGTCATCAGTTGATATTCGTCGATGTTATGGTGTGGGTAGACAGGGCATGTAATAAGAGATTGTCTAAGTAGGTCAACTATAGCATCGTCAGTGGGCAGTGTAACCCTTGGGCGTAGAGGAGCAGTAATCACTTTTATATCACATCGTAGAGTTTTTATAATGACACAACAAGATGCCCATGCTTCTTCTGACGTGGTGGCAGGTATTCTTTCTATTTTTGGTCAAGATGCACACATTCTCATTGACCCTATTTCTACATATTCATTTATTTAATATGGATTTTTCATGCATTGGGACCAACCCACTATACCTTTGGACTATAGTCTATCTAATTTCCACACTAGTGGGCGAGGTGGTATTTGCGAACACTATATATAGGGGTTGTTTCGTACGTATGGGTGCTCATTCTAAATATCATGCTTCTATTGATTACTTTAGGAAAAAAGGTTGTTTGTCACTTGCCAGATAGGCCTGAATTCATATTCCATGGTGAACGAAAAGTGACTTCTAATTGTCTGATATTAGCAATCAAAGCACAAAAGTTGCTAAGAAATGGTTGTCAGGGTTATTTGGATTATGTGAAAGATATTAGTAAGGAGGAGCTAAAGGTATCAGATTTATAGTGGTTTCCTGATGTGTTTCTAGAGGAATTACTAGGATTGCCACTTGACATAGAGGTGGAGTTTTTCATTGAGTTAGTGCCAAAGACTATACTGATATCTATTTCCTCATATCGTCTGGCACCAGCAGAGCTAAAAGGATTGAAAGTTCAGTTGCAAGATTTATTGAATTGGGGTTTTATTCAACCTAGTGTACTCCATGGGCAGCTCTAGTATGGTAGCTTTTGTTTATGCACTGATTATTGGCAACTTAACAAGGTAAGAATTCAAAATAAATATCATTTACCTCCTATGGATGACTTATTTGGTCAATTGCAAGGGGCGAGAGTATTTTCTAAAATGATATTGAGATCTGGGTATCATCAATTGAGGGAAAGAATAAGTGATGTCCCAAAGACAACTTTTCGCACAAGATATGAGCATTATGAATTTTTGGTTATGCCTTTTGGGTTGACAAACGAATGCCCTACAGCTTTTATAAATCTAATGAACAGGGTATTTCAACCCCATTTAAGTTCCTTTGTTATTATTTTTATTGATGATATCTTGTGGTCGTTTGGTTGTTGTATTATAAGGGGCATTAAAGAGTCATATTGAATTAAAATACTTTAATACAGGTTTATACTACATTTGGATGCAAAAAATTATTTTGTATTATATATTAAATTAACTAGATAAGTATATCCTATGAATAATTCTAATAAAATATACCCATATTATTGAGTTAATTTTAATATGACCAGGAGATGTGGCATTATAATACAGCCTATGTGTATTATATCATTATTTTACAATTTTCCCCTCAATCTAAGAAAAATCTATGTGAATATTCCTTCTTTTTTATTTTAATAATAAACAAATGCATATATCCAAAAAAACACTTTCACACAATTAAGGTATGCTTGTTTGATTCCAATATTATTTAAAAATATTCATAATAAGTAATAGTTATGTAGCATTTGGTTCTATTGATATAATCCTATGAAATATTAAATCACTACAAGGGATTATATTGGAGTTGATGGAGGGCATTTTATTCCACTCATTTTAATACCATTGAATAAATTACCTAACAAAATATTATGTTGGACTTGATACCTATTATCTAACCCTTAATATCATACTTAACACATGCCTGACTAGAATTGTTATTATCTTTATCCCTTGTTTAATCTTAAATTTTATCCATTTATCCAGGATTGTCCTATATTCCCTAGTACAGTCCATCTTTTCTTAATATAGCATCCAAACGACTCCTTGGTGTATTCTTCTAGTAGGGAGGAACATGAGAAATATTTGTGAATTGTATTGTAGACTTTACGAGAGAAGTAGTTATTGCAAAATTTAGTAAATACGAGTTTTGGATAGACAGTGTAGTCTTTCTAAGACATGATATTTCAAGAGATGGTATTCGGGTTGACCCTAAGAAAGTAGAATTCGTGGTAAAGTGAGAACAACCGAGTAATGTGTCCAAGACCAAGAGTGCCTTGGGACTAGTAGGCTATTACCACAGATTCATTCAGGGTTTCTCGTCAATTGTTATGCCATTAACCTCATTCACAAGAAAGGATATGAAATTTGAGTGGAATGATAAGTGTGAACGAATTTTTTTAGGAGTTGAAGACTAGACTAGTATCTGCTTCAGTATTGACTATTCCTTCAAGAAATGGTGGTTTTGTGATCTATAATGATGCCTCACATAAGGGATTGGGTTGTTTGTTAATGCAGCATAGAAAGGTAATTACTTATACTTCTAGAAAACTGAAGAATCTTGAGTGTAATTACCCTATTCATGATTTAGAGTTAGCTACAATTTTTTTTGCTTTAAAGTTATGGAAGCATTACCTTTATGATGAGACTTGTGAAATCTTTACAGACCATCAAAGCCTGAAGTATTTATTCACTTAGAAAGAACTAAATTTGAGACAAATGAAGTGGATGGAGCTAATCAAAGACTATGACTATACTATTCACTATCATCCAATGAAGGCAAATGTAGTAGCAGATGCCTTGAGTCACAAGTCATTGGGGCTACTAGTGTGTACAGTGTACTTGTGTTGACACTTTTACTACATTGAGATCAGTGGGTGTGGAGTTAGCCTTGACTAAGGTTGATGCTTTGATAGCTCAAATCAAGTTGAGACATGTGTTGGTGGATTGTATCTGGGATACACATATTTAGGTTCCTCAATTGTTGAAGATTAGGAAGGAAGTTAAAGATGGACTTTGGACTAATTTTGTGATACGAGAAGATGATATGCTTTTGTTTGGTACTCGTATATGTATACCTAGTGACTTGGTATTAAAGTAAGACATTTTNGGACTTTGGACTAATTTTGTGATACGAGAAGATGATATGCTTTTGTTTGGTACTCGTATATGTATACCTAGTGACTTGGTATTAAAGTAAGACATTTTAGAGGAGTTACATAGCTCAGCTTATGTTATGCACCCTAGTAGCACTAAGTTGTAATGGGATCTTCGGGAGTGTTATTGGTGGATTGGACAAGAAATTATGGAATTTGTGGAAAAATGTNTTAGAGGAGTTACATAGCTCAGCTTATGTTATGCACCCTAGTAGCACTAAGTTGTACTGGGATCTTCGGGAGTGTTATTGGTGGATTGGACAAGAAATTATGGAATTTGTGGAAAAATGTCTAGTTTGTTAGCAAGGAAAGGTTGAACATTAGCGACCTGCAAGTTCATTACAACCACTCCCTATTCCTGAGAGGTAGTGGGAGCATATTATGATGGACCTTGTGATAAGCCTTCCAAGTCCTTAGGAAGAACATGACTCAATTTGGGTCATTGTGGATAATTTGACAAAATCTACCCATTTTCTAGTCGTTAAGACAACTTATTCATTGGATAGGTATGCTAAATTATATGTGGATGAGATTGTGCAATTACAAGGTGCCCCAATATCTATTGTTCTAGACATAGATCCAAGATTTACTCTCAATTTTGGCCAAGCTTACAATAGGTTTTGGGACTGATGTTTAGTACAACTTTTTACCCTCAAATGGATAGGCAATCTGNTAAGACAACTTATTCATTGGATAGGTATGCTAAATTATATGTGGATGAGATTGTGCCATTACAAGGTGCCCCAATATCTATTGTTCTAGACATAGATCCAAGATTTACTCTCAATTTTGACCAAGCTTACAATAGGTTTTGGGACTGATGTTTAGTACAACTTTTTACCCTCAAATGGATAGGCAATCTGAGCATGTTATTCAAACTCTAGAGGATATTTTAAGATCCTATGTGATGCAAATCAAAGGTAGTGGAGATGATCATTTATCTTTGATAGAGTTTTTTTATAATAACAACTATCAAACGAGCATTGGTAAGTCACCATATGAGGCTCTTTATGGCAGACGATGTAGAACACTAGTGTGTTGGAGTAGTGTGGGGAAAAAGAAAATTATTAGGTCTTGAATTGGTGCAAGTGATAGCAGATAAATTGAAAGTTGCTCAAAGTCGACAAAAAAATTATGCAGATAATCACAAAACAGACTTAGAATTTGCAGTTGCTGACCGACGTATATTGGACCATTTGAGATTCTTGTGTGGATTGGGTCTGTGGCATACCATTTGACATTACCATCAACTTCATCATGATTACATGATGTATTCCACGGGTCGATGCTTCAAAAATATGTACATGATCCTTATCATGTGTTTTCTATCGAGCTTATTGAGATGAAAGCATACTAGACTTATATTGAACAAGTAGTTCATATTTTAGATCATAAGGAGCAAGTGTTACACACGAAGACCATTCCATTAGTTAATGTTTATGATGTAGCTGACTTGATCCAAAATGTGTACACCTAAGTGCAGGCAGTCAAGTTGTAGTAATAATTTGATTAATTCCAGAGTCAAATCCACAGGGAACTATTATTGGTGTTTTGAAATAAGCAGTGATAGACACCATGTGATTGTAACCTTTAAGATTTATAGTGATGATGTTTAGATATTTTCCTAGGCCAAATATATAATTCTTTCCAAGAAGATTTTCTAGACAAAATATAAGATAAATTCAAATGTAAATAGTCACTCTTTAGTTCGAGGATCTGGACATATAGTTGATCATCCAATTTATTATACCTGTGCTTGGTAACTCAATTAACCCCTGTGTCAATAACAATTTAATCAGAAGATAGAGGAATTTGTGAGAATTAAAAACATGGTTCCGATGCCTTTCTAGAAGTTTACAAGAATTATTTGTACTGAGACTCAACCCGTCTACAATCAAGCAAGTGTTTCTACAAGGCATCCAACCATGGTATTAATATTTCATTCTTTAAATGAAGCACAATAGTGGTGAAGATTGAAGGGTAGTCATGAAGATCTAGCCGGGGTACTTGCCTTGAACCAATGAGTCTTTCTATACAAGAGTTATTTGTGTTATAGAAAGTACTCACAATTATACAAAGTACCTTAGCTTTACTAGATGTAGTCAATCATTCAGTAAACAAGTGAAATATAAAGCATTAACTGTAATTGAAATACACAGATATAACTTCCAGATGATTTATACATGTCCATTATCTCTTACTAAAGAGTGAATGAGAAACTACTCACTCTTCATGGCTTTGGTAAAGCTAGAAAAGTGAGTGATGCTCATCCCTCCAAGTAGAGGAATTACAAGGTAAAATATACTACACAGAGTCGATCTTCGACAAAGAATGAATGAATCACGTTCCACCTTTTACGGCTTTGGTAAAGCTCTAGAAAAGTGGAAGAGTTTCACTCTTATAAGGGAAGAAAGAATCTCAAGCAATGGAAGTGAAAGAAACTAACAATGAAAGTAGAGGAAAGCTAGTCATTTTTGGAGGGTTTTCACCGCAACCAAAAGATGATCTATCTCCCTCTATACAAGCAAAATGCAAGCCTAAGTCTAAGACTAATTCTCCAACTAGCTAAGAAGTGTTGGTCTAATCTAAGCTTCCAATCTCCCCTTTGAAGCTCCCACAATGGGAGTATTTATAGGCAAAGTAGAGGGGGCAAGGGAGTGTGGAGGAATAGTACAATGCCTTCAAAGTCCAAGTGAAAGTCCCAATATTCAGAGAGAAAATCAACCACTCTACAGTCTATCTGGGGACAACGTTTAAATGTTGTCTGGCATTTGAACATTTCTCTTGTCTTTGCTTAATGAGTGTTCGAACGCCAGAGGTAGTTTGAACCTTTTACTCAAGTAACCTATGTTTCTCTGTGAGAGCTACGTCTATACGCCTTAAACCACTGCTATTACACTCATTAGCCTGGTCCTCAATAGTTTAGGACCACATTCGAACATGGATTGGCGTTCAAACGTGGTACTCAAGTACTTTAGTGTTTTCCTTCTTAGCTGCAACATGTCATGTCTCAGCATTTCAGTAGTATAGTCTTCAAATAATTCAAGGGAACGTTTGAACATGAGTTGGCATTTGAACGTTCTTGCTTTGTTCCAACCTTCTCCAATTTTGTCCTAAGGCATGCTGGTGTTGGATGAAAATTTGATATTCATTGCCTTTGGACCTTTGTACAATTTATATCCTAAAATGTCATCATTTAAACACCGTCAAAGTATAATTAGTCTTAAAAAAGGCATAGTAATATGCTAATTTTAACTATTAATCACAATCCTCAACCTAAATATTGCTAGTCTCTAGCAATACAACAACAATTGAATGTGAATTTATTTGAAGTGCCATTTTTGTAGGTCATCCGGTTGCATTTAGCATATACAACAAGTCGTTAAACCACCAGGTTTATCCTAGCAGACGAGTGTTGTCTCATAAGGGTTTTCAGTGAAGTCACCCACAAACTTCAATCAAACAGATGTGTACATGAGTTTGTTGGTTAAAGTGAGTTAGAATCATGGTCGTTGGGACACCCAACCCTCAATCTCGACTTATATCCCACACATTCCTCTTTTATAGGTACTGATTATATACAAAAATTAGCATTTGTCACTTTGGCATTTGGAATTCCCTGTGTAGTAGAAATTATCATTCTAGGAACAAGAATCATTATATAACAAACATTCTTCTTTACCACCTTCCATGGATAACTTTGATTTCGCAAACCTCTCTTAGAATGCTCTCAATCAAAAAAATATCACTCCGATTATATTGACTTGTCTCACAAAGGGCATGTGATCTGAAGATGGCCAATCGAAAAAATCACATGCACAATTAGCACAGGATTGAAATCTGAGGAACAAACTAATTATGTTTGGCATAATCTCATGGACGAATATTGATGCAAATAAAGAAATATGATTCACACTTTTTAGTGGTCTGAATTATATCATATTGTACACCCAAGTATAAGTGGTCAAATTGTAGTTTTCTCGGTTTTAAGTCCAAGTATCGATCCCATGAAGAGTTTAGTAATTTAGACTATAAAATAAAATAAAAAAAAATTAAAAGTGTTGTTTGAATCAGAATATTGTTTTACAGCTTGTGATGGGAGCTTAGCTTGACAGCTAGTTTAACTTAAATAAAATGTATAAGTAAACAAGTAAATTGCGTAAATAAATAAAGTGCGTAAGTAAATGCGTTAACAACAAGAATATAAAAGATACCCTTCAGTTGAAGGGTCCCATATGCATTATATTGGTTAGATACTGGAAATGCTACCTCACAACAATTAACTCTCATGTTACTGGAAAGTCAACCGGCAGGTCTGATGTATATAAACCATAACACAGCTGCTTCTTAGGCTACACTGGTGATAATATATTATAACACAACTGCTTCTTAGGCTACACCGGTTATATCTATGTCAACTGATTAACCCAAGCAAACCAGAAGGACAAGTCATTCAAGAGGAATACTTAAGTTATTCATTTGATCTCATGATTGCAAGTGCATATATATAAACCATAACACAGCTGCTTCTTAGGCTACACTAGTGGTATTATAGTATAACACAGCTGCTTCTTAGGCTACACTGGGTATAGATGTACTAGTTAAACATCCTCAACATTCCGGTGGAAGTAAAGTCATACCGATAGGAACATCATGGTTGTTAGACTGTCATAATAATTATATATAATAATAATCAACCCTAATAACACAGAAGGACAAGCCATTTATGAGGATCATTTAGGTTTGTACCACACATCAGTCAACTTCCTCAGCATTTCGGTGGAGGATAAGCCATACCGGTAGAAACG
>CAUOFW020001147.1:142485-173585 GCA_963454935.2 Ilex paraguariensis
CGTGATCAGATTAAGGCTATTTTCACAAAACATAGGAATATCAACTTAATTTAACTATGAATCATATGAACTAGTCTTCCTAACTTACAATTTTCATAAATAAACTAGTTTAAAACACAAACAAATTCAAAACATATAAATATGTTCAAAATATAGAATAATTTAAAGTGCAAGTGCATAAAATAAAAGTGCATAATATAAAAGATGAGNTGTAACAGTGTATAATGTAAAAGATGAGTGAAAGAAAACAATTGTTTTATAGAATCTCCATTCTATTTAGGAAGTAGAAGATCCTTCTCTGAAACGATCTTGAAGTAACTTCAAAATCTCAGCTTGGTTTTGTTCATTATCATCTATGCGTTAGTTGATCTGAGTAATATTGTTCTCCACTTCTAGTAAGATGCATCTATTAGTTCTGTCTTCCATTGGGATGTATGGTTGATTCTCTTGTAGTTGTTGCTCTTGTGATATGAATTCTTCAGGTACCCAAAATAGTTCCTCTTCTTGTGGTGAAGGTATTCCTTGTTGGTTTTCCAGTTGTCCTCTATGACTCTTTTTTAATGAAGTTTTATCCAATACTCCAGGATGATTCATTGTCGTTCATATTGGATTGATGATTACACCTTTATTCCTGCGTAACTGAGAAACTAACATAGCATATGGGAGTGTGAGTTTCTTTCTATCCACAGNTATGACTCTTTTTTAATGAAGTTTTATCCAATACTCCAGGATGATTCATTGTCGTTCATATTGGATTGATGATTACACCTTTATTCCTGCGTAACTGAGAAACTAACATAGCATATGGGAGTGTGAGTTTCTTTCTATCCACAGTNTTCATTCCTGCATAACTGAGAAACTAACATAGCATATGGGAGTGTGAGTTTCTTTTCTATCCACAGTGAGTAACATTTGGTCTATGATTAAGTTTGACAGGTCAATTGTGTGTCCCATTCCAAATGCATATAAAAAATAAGCCTGCTCAATAAAGATTTGATTCTTTTGAGCTCGAGGTAACAAACTATACACTGTTATCATATTCAGAATCCGGTATTTGTTTGTTAGCTCTCCTTGTTTAATGTAATTATTTGGGCGTCCCCAAACAAATTGTGAATTTCCTGTTAATTCTTTTCCTACCTTATGCAAATCAGGTAGTTCAGTGTACGGATATTGTGGGTTGGGTGGTCTTTGCATGGGGTTAAAGAAATTGGCTATAGTAGTCGGTGTAACATGAAAAACTTTACCCCGTATAAATACACGCAATTGTTTTTTCTCTTTAATTTTAGCATTACTGTAAAATTCCTAAACTAAGCAGTCATAAGCAGGAACAGATAACCTAACATAATGTAACCATCCTCTTTCATGGAGAATTTGTCTTATTCCTAGGTTCTCAAAATCTTCATATATTACTGTTCTTTCATAAATAATAGTTTTAGTTAGAAAATTAACATCATACCAGAGCTGTTGGTCCAAATTTTCAAACATCACCTCATTGAAGATACTTCTCAATTGAGGTTGTTGTGGAGGTGCCTCAAGTTGCGGAATTCGATCCCTTCGTGCTTGGCTTGAAGACCTTCTTGTTTGTTGTCTTGAATCCATATTTTTTTCTTGACTGGTTCCTGATTTGTAACTGCAGAATGCTGCTCTGATTTTCTGGAATTCTGCTCTTTTTCCTGTATTTCCTGCAATTTACAAAATTAAATAGTCATTCTACAAAACTTTGTTAACCACTCTTTTTTTTTCTTGTAAAAAAATTGGTGGGTTTTTAATGTTTATTTGTTGTTGAATATTTACTGATGATTTTTTTTTATCAATTTATAGTTATTTACATTTATGTACATAACTCTATACATAAATATTTACACATATGTACAATTCTTCCAAAGATTTTATTTTAATCAGATTGATTCAGCGTCAGAACTGTCTGGTTCAGTGACACCAGTGACATGGTTAATTTCAGTTCGCACGTATCTGTTTAGCATTGGACCAAAATAGGATGGCGTCTCAGGATAATACTTGTTCTGCCCATCCCTAATCCACCGTAAACGATCTAACGATCGACCTGAAATTGGTTCCGCACACTTATTGTACCGTCTCAGATGTTCTGTACAACCACATTTTACACAAGCACAAAGACGATTTGCTCGTCGGTGTTTAGCATATGTACTTTTTCCACAAAGGGGTCGTGCTTGGTTTTCAAAAATCTCTAAATTTCTAACATATCTAGCTTTTTGCATGATCAACGTATGTATATCTTTCAAAAAATAACGTAATAAAACTAAACTTAACCAAAATAATTTTTCGTCTATTTTCAAATTTTTTTTTTTAATTAAAGATGACTCGAAAAATTATTGAAAATTGACTCACTATCCGGTTCTTTAACGTCTACCAGTCACAAAGACGGACATAAGTTCTTAAATTACAATTACTATTTTAAACACAAACTTAAATTCACATTCAAATTTCCCCATCTTAAATTAAACAGTATTTGAAATGTAAATACAGAAATAGCCAGCACTTATAATAAAATAAAAACCAAGAATCTGTTGTCTTTCAGAGATTAGGATATCTGGCTTTTACGCAGGAGGTTTAATCTGTCAAATAAATTACACATAATTAGTATTATTACTTACAAACAACTAATAATATATATTTAGTGCATATAGACTAGATCAAAAAGCAGAACATAAGTTACATCTTGTGTGAATCCATCATAGTATGGCTTAAGTCTTTGTCCATTTACTTTGAAGATAGTCCTAGTTACTGGATTTTCAATTTCAATTGCCCCATAGTCGAAAACTTGCTTGACTATATACGGTCCTGTCCATCTAGATCTTAGTTTTCCAGGGAACAAACGAAGCTTTGCATTATATAACAGAACTTTTTGAGATGGTTTAAAAGATTTTTGCACAATATTCTTGTCATGGAATATTTTGGTTCTGGATTTCACAATTTTTGCATTTTCATAAGCTTCATTTCTTAATTCTTCTAACTCATTGATTTGAAGTTTACGTGATATTCCAGCTTTATCCATATCAAAATTCATCATTTTGATTACCCAATAAGCTCTATGTTCCAATTCTACAAGCAAATGACACGGTTTACCATACACAAACCGATAAGGAGACATTCCTAGAATAGTCTTATATGCAGTACGGTAAGCCCAAAGCGCATCAGTCAATCTTAATGACCAATCCTTACGATCTGGATTTATTGTCTTTTCTAAAATGTATTTTATTTATCTATTAGCTAATTCAGCTTGGCCACTTGTTTGTGGATGATACGGAGTGGATATTTTATGCGAAATTGAGTATTTTTTTCATAAGATTCTCAAAAACTTTATTACAAAAATGTAATCCACCATCACTGATGATTGTTCGAGGAATTCCAAATCTGGATAAAATATTTTTTTAAAAAAATTTGATCATTGTTCTGTGATCGTTATTTCTACATGGAATTGCCTCTACCCATTTAGAAACATAGTCAACTACAACCAAAATATACATATATCCAAAGGATGGAGGAAATGGTCTCATAAAATCGATGCCCCAACAATCAAAAATTTCAACAATTAAAATAGGGTTTAAAGGCATCATATTTCTTTTTGAAATATTCCCCATTCTTTGACACATGTCACAATTTAAACAAAAGATATGAACATCTTTAAAAAGTGTTGGCCAATAAAATTCACATTGCAGAATTTTTGCAGTGGTTTTCTTTGAAGTAAAATGACCTCCACAAGCTTCAGAGTGACAAAACTTAATTCCTTGATGGATTTCATGATTAGGCACACATCATCTTATTATTTGGTCTTTACAGTATTTAAACACATAAGGATCTTCCTAGAAAAAATTACGTGCCTCACTTAAGAACTTATTTCTATCAGACCAAATATAATTAGAAGGAATAGTACCAGTAGCTTGATAATTGGCTGTATCTGCATACCATGGTACTTCGGTAATTGCTAAAAGTTGTTCATCTGGAAAGGTTTCTCTAATCGAAATTGGTTCCTCTTTTACTTCATAATTNAATTAGCTATTAAGTCAATTTTGGATTTATCAACTTCAATTCCTTTTTGAGAAACTATGTGACCTAAAACAATACCTTGTGTAACCATGAAATGACATTTTNATCCAACCAGATATGATCGAAATTTATCTAATGCAAATACAACAGCAAGTAATTCTTTTTCTGTGGTTGAATAGTTCATTTGTGCATCATTTAGAGTTTTGCTTGCATAATAAATAACATAAGGTTTTTTTTCTTTTCTTTGACCTAATACAGCTCCTACTGCATAATCACTTGCATCATACATTAGTTCAAAAGGTAGAGACCAATTAGGAGGTTGCATAATAGGTGCAGAGATAAGCATGATTTTTAATTTATCAAATGCTAATTGACATGCATCATTCNAATTTATCAAATACTAATTGACATGCATCATTCCATTCAAAATTTATATCTTTACATAAGAGATTACAGATTGGTCTTGATATTGAACTAAAATTTTTAATGAATCTTCGATAAAATCCAGCGTGACCCAAAAAAGACCAAACATCTTTTACTGTTTTTGGTGAAGGAAGATTAGCTATTAAGTCAATTTTGGATTTATTAACTTCAATTCCTTTTTGAGAAACTATGTGACCTAAAACAATACCTTGTGTAACCATGAAATGACATTTTTCCCAATTTAAGACAAGGTTTGTTTCTTTATATCTAATAAATACTTTTTCAAGATTTTCTAAACATAAGTTAAATGAATCACCGTATACTAAAAAGTCATCCATAAAAACTTCTTGATAGCGTTCTACCATATCACTGAATATACTTAGCATGCAACGTTGAAAAGTAGCTGGGGCATTACATAACCCAAAAGGCATTCTTTTATAAGCAAAAGTTCCAAACGGACATGTAAAAGTAGTTTTTTCTTGATCATCTATTGCAATTTGAATTTGATTGTAACCAGAATATCCATCTAAAAAATAATAATATGCATGCCCAGCTATTCTTTCCAAAACTTGATCTAGGAATGGTAACGGAAAGTGATCCTTTCTTGTGAGAGAGTTTAGTTTTTGATAATCAATACATACACGCCAACCTGTGACTGTACGCATCGGGACTAACTCATTTTATTGATTTTTTATGATTGTTACACCAGATTTTTTTGGAACTACTTGTGTAGGACTAACCCATTTACTATCACATATAGGATAGATAATATTAGCATCTAACAGTTTTAGGACTTAAGGACGAACTACTTCCTTTAAGTGAGAATTTAATCTTCTTTGCATTTGACGAGATGGTTTAGCGTCATCTTCTAGACAGATACAATGAGTACACAGAAGTGGACTTATACCTTTTATATCTGTCATTGTCCATTCAATAACGCTTTGATGATTTTTCAAAACTTTTGTTAGTTCTTTTTCTTGAATTTCAGATAATTTTGACGATATTATAACTGGATATATTTTCTTTTCTCCTAGAAAGACATATTTTAAATTGGTTGGAATAGGTTTTAATTCTGGCTTAAAAACTTTGACATTGGATTCTACAAGTTTTGGTAACAATTCTTCGCATTGTAGATCCTTTGTGGATGTATTTTCAGATTTGGTTTCAGGTACTGATTCTAATGCCAATAATTCTTTTTCCAGAAAATTCTTTTCAAAATATATTTGACTTAAAGTCTCAACACGGTTTACTTCATATGGTTCTTCTTCGTCTTCTTCTTCTTCTCTAGGTCGTTTTGTACTTTTAAAAATATTTAGTTCCAAGGTCATGTTTCCAAATGATATTTTCATGATTCCATTCCTACAATTAATCAATGCATTTGATGTAGCTAGGAATGGTCAACCTAAAATTATAGGTATATATTCAAATGAACATCCTTGACAACATGGCTCCATGTCTATAACAATAAAGTCTGCTGGAAAATAGAATTGATCAACTTGAACAATCACATCTTCCACAATTCCTCGTGGAGTTTTTATTGATCGATCTGCTAGTTGTAGTTTAACATTGGAAGGTTTTAATTCACTTAATCCTAATTGCGTATATATTGAATATGACATTAAATTACAACTGGATCCCAGATCTAGTAGGGCTTGGTTAATTCTATAATTTCCAATGAGACATGAGACTGTAGGACTACCCGGATCCTTATACTTAAGAAGTGTGTCTTGATGTATTATAGTATTAACTTGTTCAGTTGAAAATGCTTTCTTTGGTACATTAGTTCTTCTTTTGATTGTACAAAGATCCTTTAAAAATTTAGCGTAAACTGGAACTCGTTTTATTGCATCCAACAAAGGAAGGTTAATTTTTACTTGTTTAAATAACTCAAGAATGTCAGATTGATCTTTTTCAGATGAAGGTTTCTTGACTCTTTGAGGAAAAGGTAAAGGAATAGGACATGGAGGATCTTTTTCACTTGGTGTTTCTGATTGTTTTTCAATTAAAGGTTCAGGTTCAAGTGGTTCGTTTATAGGAATTTCCTTCCGTATTTGTTTTGGAATCTTAGGTTTAATAGTTTTATCAATTTCCTTACCACTTCTCAATGTCGTGACTGCTTGTACTTGACTTGGCGAGGCTTCAGATGATACAAAATTAGTTTGATTTTGACTTTGTGGAGGTTTAGGTTGAGATGGAAACTTCCCTTTTTCTATAGTACTTAAAGACTGAGTCAACTTAGCTAGATGACTTTTAATATCTTCAATACTCTGTGAAGTTTGAGATTTAAAATTGTTGAATGCTTGATTTGTTTGAGTATTGAAATTCATTTGACTCTGAATAAATTGATTCATAGTGTCTTCCAGAGTTCTTTTCTGTGGAGGTAGATATGGTTGATATTGTGGTTGATTTTGTGGCTGTTGTAGACCTTGTGTTTGATTTGTAGGTTGTGTATTTTTTCAACTAAAATTTGGATGATTTCTCCATCCTGGATTGTAAGTTTCAGAATATGGATTCAAATAAGGCTTATTATAATAGGTTGGTTGCCCTCTTTTTACGGATATTGAGCTCGTGTTTAGGCGGGCCAATTATCAGGCCTGTCGAGTTTGGGACCTAGTTTTTTTAGGCCAAGTAACAGAACTCGTGGTTAACCCAGTCCATGGACACCCCTACATGGCATTGAGTGAAGGCCTTCNCAGGACTACTCGGATCCTTATACTTAAGAAATGTGTCTTGATGTATTATAGTATTAACTTGTTCAGTTGAAAATGCTTTCTTTGGTACATTAGTTCTTCTTTTGATTGTACAAAGATCCTTTAAAAATTTAGCGTAAACTGGAACTCGTTTTATTGCATCCAACAAAGGAAGGTTAATTTTTACTTGTTTAAATAACTCAAGAATGTCAGATTGATCTTTTTCAGATGAAGGTTTCTTGACTCTTTGAGGAAAAGGTAAAGGAATAGGACATGGAGGATCTTTTTCACTTGGTGTTTCTGATTGTTTTTCAATTAAAGGTTCAGGTTCAAGTGGTTCGTTTATAGGAATTTCCTTCTGTATTTGTTTTGGAATCTTAGGTTTAATAGTTTTATCAATTTCCTTACCACTTCTCAATGTCGTGACTGCTTGTACTTGACTTGGCGAGGCTTCAGATGATACAAAATTAGTTTGATTTTGACTTTGTGGAGGTTTTGGTTGAGATGAAAACTTCCCTTTTTCTGTAGTACTTAAAGACTGAGTTAACTTAGCTAGATGACTTTTAATATCTTCAATACTCTGTGAAGTTTGAGATTTAAAATCGTTGAATGCTTGATTTGTTTGAGTATTGAAATTCATTTGACTCTGAATAAATTGATTCATAGTGTCTTCCAGAGTTCTTTTCTGTGGAGGTAGATATGGTTGATTTTGTGGCTGTTGTAGACCTTGTGTTTGATTTGTAGGTTGTGTATTTTTTCAACTAAAATTTGGATGATTTCTCCATCCTGGATTGTAAGTTTCAGAATATGGATTCAAATAAGGCTTATTATAATAGGTTGGTTGCCCTCTTTTTACGGATATTGAGCTCGTGTTTAGGCGGGCCAATTATCAGGCCTGTCGAGTTTGGGACCTAGTTTTTTTAGGCCAAGTAACAGAACTCGTGGTTAACCCAGTCCATGGACACCCCTACATGGCATTGAGTGAAGGCCTTCCCAAGAAGGCGTTGTATGCTGAATGAGCATCTACAACTAGGAATTGTACAATTGTCATTGATNGGGCCTATCGAGTTTGGGACCTATTTTTTTTAGGCCAAGTAACAGAACTCGTGGTTAACCCAGTCCATGGACACCCCTACATGGCATTGAGTGAAGGCCTTCCCAAGAAGGCGTTGTATGCTGAATGAGCATCTACAACTAGGAATTGTACAATTGTCATTGATTGGCAGGGAGCGTCTCCCATTGTGAGGATAAACTCTATTGAGCCCAAAAAAACCATGCAAGTGAGTTCTTACTAGCTTGAGCTTGTCTCTTCCAATGTCCATTTTATCAAAGGCTGAGTCGAAGATGATATCAGCAGAGCTTTCATTGTCAATAAGAACTTCGTGGATGGTTCTATTAGTAATGACTGCTTTTACTACCAAGGGATCATCATAAGGGTGATGGTTGCCCTTCAGATACAAGTCTGAAAATGTGATGGCCATGCTTAGTCGAGGTGTTTTGGACGCAGACTGTGTATTTCCAAAACGTCTTCAACTCAGACTTTCTGCATAGGGGCCTTCCTGGCTGAGCCAGTTTCTCCACCTCTAGCAAATCCTCCTAATATCACCCTGATTTCTCCCATGGGCTGCTGGTATTGTGGAGGTGCTTGTTGCTAAGGTGCAAGCGGTGGATGGGCTCAATTTTGATTGTTTGGGACCACAAAGCGGCACAAATGCCCCCTTTAGATCAAGAACTCAATTTCTTGCAATCATCAGTAAGGTGGCCATGGTCTTGGTGGTATTCGCAGTATTTCGTTATATCTCATTTTGCAAGGTCAACCTTCATCCAAGGTGACCATCTCAGAAATTTTTCATTCTACACGTCATAAAGCACCTGTGACACCGTGGTGTTGAGGGGAGTAAACTGCCTTGGGGTATACCTCGGCTACAGCTCCTAAGATGGAGGTCCCAAGCAATCTCTAATGTCACACCCCTTCTTCAGGGAATGCTCTCTGTCCCTTAGTGGAGATCGCTCTCGACTCTTCTGTTTCCTTGGACTTCAGTCCTTACTCTTCTTTTTTTCTTTATGGGTAGTCGAACTCCCAGCTTTTGAAAGAAGATCTTCCTCACCATTAATGACCTTCTCAGCCTTGGCCAAGACCTCGATCATATTGGCTTGTAGATTTTTGGAGATAGAGAATATTAAATCCTTTGACTGTACCCCCAACCCGGTAATGAAGGTTGTGAGGGAAAATATTTTGTCTTGGATGTCCACCTTTAAAGACTCTGAATTAAACCTCTGAACGTAGCCTCGTAGGGCCTCACTTAGTCCTTGTTTTACTCTTAGTAAGTGGTAGCTGGGCTTTCAATAGATTTGAGCTCCAATGAAATGTGGTACGAACAAAATGGAGAACTCTCTGAATGAGGAGATTGACGACGGGGTCAACCTATTGAACCAAGCAAGAGTTGAACCCTTAGGGTGATTGCAAATGCTCAACACTGCACTAGATCCTGGTAACTGTGCAATTCCATCTGATTCTTGTAGGTATTGAGATGGTCCATGGGGTCTTTTTTCCCATCAAATGTCTCTATCTGTGGCATTCTGAATTTCTGGGAAAAAGGATAGTGCAGCACTTCCGAAGTGAATGGGGACTCAGTCTGCTAGACTAAGGCATCCATCGTCATCGGGNACACTGCACTAGATCCTGGTAACTGTGCAATTCCATCTGATTCTTGTAGGTATTGAGATGGCACCATGGGGTCTTTTTTCCCATCAAATGTCTCTATCTGTGGCATTCTGAATTTCTGGGAAAAAGGATAGTGCAGCACTTCCGAAGTGAATGGGGACTCAGTCTGCTAGACTAAGGCATCCATCGTCATCGGGGTTCTACCATTAATGGCCTCCTTCATGTGGCTGAGCTCTTATTCTATTTCTTTGAAACATTGCTCCCAAAATTGTTTCTTTCTTTCGTGAAGGAGTGGGGTGTTTGTTTCGGAAAGTTCTCGTACTCTAAATTTGAACCTCTTTATCCTCCTCATTCCTCTGAGCTTGGCTGCGGATGTTGCCCACTAATTGGTTATGCTCGTTCTCCTCTGCAGTTTCCCTTAAGGGATTGAGGTGTTGATGTTCCCTACATCGGAGTCCATCCTAGGCTAGTTGTGCCCTCTGGGGGTGTTGGGTGGCGATGAGGCTTAGCAATTCCTCGTTTTGTTGGGGGAGGTGATTGTTGGCTCCACGATGGGCCTCGAGTTTATTGTTTGGAGGAGGGTGTGCTATTAGTGGATTAAACACAGGATTGGGCAAGGGATTTAAAGGGTTTTCCTACTGCCTTTCAATGGCGATTTCTTGTTGGTTCTATAAGCGTAAGGGTTTGTCTCTGCTCATGTTACACGTAGAAACCATCAATTATTGAGGTAATCAGTAGAATTTTTATAGGAAATAGACGTTTCCCATAAACAGTGCCAACCGATGATGTGTGTGCACAACTAAACAAAATTATGATTCTTTGGGATCTACTGGATGACCTTGTCAGAGCTCCTAGGCTCTTTAGATTTGAACAAAGTACGGTGGGGGATCGCAAACAAGGAGTTTATAGTAGTTTACCAACTCGTGAGCTCTTCTAATCCACTCTCAAGGGAATCTTTTGCGCCTGGGGAAGATTTTATTGATAAAGGGGGAGATTACACAGAGTATTTGCTTAGGCTAGTTGTTTTTTTTTATGAGGGATATGCCTCTTTTTTATAACCTCCCAGGGCCTCGTCTAATTTCCCAATGTGATCCTTGCTCCCCATTTGTAAGGGTTGCATTTGTTATGCAGCTGCAGTAGATGGTGCCTTGGCGGTTGTGGCTTTCTTGCCTGAGTGTGAGACGATTGCACTTTATGTGTAACACTTGGGCAATTTTCAGTTGTTACCTTAGTGGCATTGTTAGTAGGGGAAGGGCGATCTGAGCAACCTAGGCGGCTCACCATGAGCCGCATGATATGAGCTCAAAATATGTCTAAGGTTGAGCTCGAGTGCTAAGCTCGGTTTTTGTGAGCTCATATCATGCGGCTCGTGGCGAGCTGCCTAGGATGCTCAGATTACCCTTCCCCTAGTAACAATGCCACCAAGGTAACACTAAGGATGACAACCAAAAATTGCCCAAGCGTTACACATAAAGTGCAACTGTCTCACACTTAGGCAAGAAAGTCGTAACTGCCAAGGCACTATCTACGACAGCTGCATAACAAATGCAACCGTTACAAATTGGGAGAAAGGATCACATTGGGAAATTAGACAAGCTCCTGGGAGGTTATAAAAAAAAGGCATATCCCTCATTAAAAAAAAAAACAACTAGCCTAAGCAAATACTCTGTGTAATCTCCCCCTTTATCAATAAAATCTTCCCCAGGAGCAAAAGACTCCCTTGAGAGTGGATTAGCTGAGCTCACGAGCTGGTAAACCAATATAAACTCCTTATTTGTAATCCCCCACCGCACTTTGGGGGCATTCTGCAAAGTTGGAATCTGATAGTTGTTGTTGATCGCTTGTTATATGGGCATCCTATCCTGCAAAGTCAGAATCTGTATATCCAACAACCACTAGAGAATCAGGTCTGCTTTATGTAAGCAAATAATCTTAGATTCCTTGTAGATATCTAATCACCTTCTTTACAGTTCTCTAGTGATCCAAACCTGGGTCACTCTGGCATTTTTGCTCAATACACNGCTCGTGGCGAGCTGCCTAGGATGCTCAGATCACCCTTCCCCTAGTAACAATGCCACCAAGGTAACACTAAGGATGACAACCAAAAATTGCCTAAGCGTTACACATAAAGTGCAACTGTCTCACACTTAGGCAAGAAAGTCGTAACTGCCAAGGCACTATCTACGACAGCTGCATAACAAATGCAACCGTTACAAATTGGGAGAAAGGATCACATTGGGAAATTAGACAAGCTCCTGGGAGGTTATAAAAAAAAGGCATATCCCTCATTAAAAAAAAAAACAACTAGCCTAAGCAAATACTCTGTGTAATCTCCCCCTTTATCAATAAAATCTTCCCCAGGAGCAAAAGACTCCCTTGAGAGTGGATTAGCTGAGCTCACGAGCTGGTAAACCAATATAAACTCCTTATTTGTAATCCCCCACCGCACTTTGGGGGCATTCTGCAAAGTTGGAATCTGATAGTTGTTGTTGATCGCTTGTTATATGGGCATCCTATCCTGCAAAGTCAGAATCTGTATATCCAACAACCACTAGAGAATCAGGTCTGCTTTATGTAAGCAAATAATCTTAGATTCCTTGTAGATATCTAATCACCTTCTTTACAGTTCTCTAGTGATCCAAACCTGGGTCACTCTGGCATTTTTGCTCAATACACCAACTACAAATGCAATGTTGGGTCTGGTGTAAATTTGGGAATACATTAAAGGCCTAACCAATGCTGCATAAGGATATGCTCTCATCTGCTCCCTTTCAAGCTCATTTCTCAAAGATTGAGACTTACTTAATCTCTCACCTTTAGACATAGGTGCAGGGATTGGTTTGGAGTTTTCCATACCATACCTCTATGACATTTTCTTAATGTAAGTCCTTTGAGATAGATAAATTTTTCCTCTAGATCTATCCCTGTGAACATCTATGCCTATGACAGGGCTCACCGATATCCTTCATTTCAAAATGACTAGAGAGAAAATGCTTAGTCTCAATAAGCAACACCNTAGGGCTCACCCATATCCTTCATTTCAAAATGACTAGAGAGAAAATGCTTAGTCTCAATAAGCAACACCAAATCACTACTCGCAAGAAAAATATCGTCCACATAAAGGACTAGAAAAATGAATTGACTCCCACTGATCTTAAGGTATATACAATGATCAATGACATTTTCTACAAAATCAAATGAAGAAATCACCTCATTGAACTTAAGATACCATTGGCGGGAGGATTGCTTAAGTCCATATATAANTCAGTTGTTACCTTAGTGGCATTGTTAGTAGGGGAAGGGCGATCTGAGCAACCTAGGCGGCTCACCATGAGCCGCATGATATGAGCTCAAAATATGTCTAAGGTTGAGCTCGAGTGCTAAGCTCGGTTTTTGTGAGCTCATATCATGCGGCTCGTGGCGAGCTGCCTAGGATGCTCAGATCACCCTTCCCCTAGTAACAATGCCACCAAGGTAACACTAAGGATGACAACCAAAAATTGCCCAAGCGTTACACATAAAGTGCAACTGTCTCACACTTAGGCAAGAAAGTCGTAACTGCCAAGGCACTATCTACGACAGCTGCATAACAAATGCAACCGTTACGAATGGGGAGAAAGGATCACATTGGGAAATTAGACAAGCTCCTGGGAGGTTATAAAAAAAAGGCATATCCCTCATTAAAAAAAAACAACTAGCCTAAGCAAATACTCTGTGTAATCTCCCCCTTTATCAATAAAATCTTCCCCAGGAGCAAAAGACTCCCTTGAGAGTGGATTAGCTGAGCTCACGAGCTGGTAAACCAATATAAACTCCTTATTTGTAATCCCCCACCGCACTTTGGGGGCATTCTGCAAAGTTGGAATCTGATAGTTGTTGTTGATCGCTTGTTATATGAGCATCTTGCAAAGTCAGAATCTGTATATCCAACAACCTCTAGAGAATCAGGTCTGCTTTATGTAAGCATATAATCTTAGATTCCTTGTAGATATCTAATCACCTTCTTTACAGTTCTCTAGTGATCCAAACCTGGGTCACTCTGGCATTTTTGCTCAATACACCAACTACAAATGCAATGTTGGGTCTGGTGTAAATTTGGGAATACATTAAAGGCCTAACCAATGCTGCATAAGGATATGCTCTCATCTGCTCCCTTTCAAGCTCATTTCTCAAAGATTGAGACTTACTTAATCTCTCACCTTTAGACATAGGTGCAGGGATTGGTTTGGAGTTTTCCATACCATACCTCTATGACATTTTCTTAATGTAAGTCCTTTGAGATAGATAAATTTTTCCTCTAGATCTATCCCTGTGAACATCTATGCCTATGACAGGGCTCACCGATATCCTTCATTTCAAAATGACTAGAGAGAAAATGCTTAGTCTCAATAAGCAACACCAAATCACTACTCGCAAGAAAAATATCGTCCACATAAAGGACTAGAAAAATGAATTGACTCCCACTGATCTTAAGGTATATACAATGATCAATGACATTTTCTACAAAATCAAATGAAGAAATCACCTCATTGAACTTAAGATACCATTGGCGGGAGGATTGCTTAAGTCCATATATAAACTTATTTAACTTGCAAACCATATTACTTTGTCCCTTTGAAACAAAACCCTTAGATTGTTTCATGTTCTCAATGATATTCCACGATCAAGACAATTTGTTGAATCCCGTGAAACAATTCCATAGAAGTTCATTGATACCTTCTTTTTATAAATCAAATCAACTTTGATTCTTGAATAATCCACATCAATTATGCTTTTATTGCAAGAGAATTCTTGGTTCAGTTCTCGACCTTAATGACAGAAAAACGGATTGATCAAATTCTATTGAGTCTGACTCGTAGAGATCATTTATCAAAGAATGACTATGGTTATCAAATGATTGAACAACCAGGAGCAATTAACAAACGAAGGTCCAAACATAATATGATAACCAAAAGAAACAAGTCTAGGTACTGATAAAAGGTTTCTAGAAAAGCCAAGAACATAGAAAGTGTCATGTAAATGTATGATGTGGCCAGTCTTTAAAGTAAGTCTAAACGTCCTAACAGCTTCCACATATAACTGCATCTTATTTCCCATAATGATGCATTGTTCACTTTCTGTTGGGACCTTTTTGTGCAACAATTATGACATTTGATTCATAACACACTAAAAAAAGAAATGTACCTATCTTCTTGAGCCATTTCTTATACTTAATGTAGTCTTACTTTGCCAGTCATTTTTTCTTACAGAAGAAACATTTGAAGTCCTTTTTGCCTGCCAATTTGGTTGACACCTTGATGTTCTATTTTTTAATTGGAACATGGTAGCTACTACTACCTGCTTCCACCTATCCTTTCCCTTTATACGAGGTCAAATGAACACTTTCTTACCTCTCTTGCTTCAGTCTCTGTTCTTCATCAACACACATGGTCAAAAGTTGATTCATAGACCATTTATCCTTATGTGTATTGTAAGAAATCTTAAATGGAGCATACTCTGAAAGTAGAGTATTAAGGACAAAGTGGACAAGAAATATCTCAGACATGTCAATTTCTAGTGATTTGAGTTGGGCAGAGATGTTAGTAATTTCATAATGTGCTCGTGTATGTCACTATGACCTTTATATTTCAAAGAAGCAAACTTTGATATCATGGTACTAACAAGTTCCTTTTCAGAGCTCAGANTTTCTAGTGATTTGAGTTGGGCAGAGATGTTAGTAATTTCATAATGTGCTCGTGTATGTCACTATGACCTTTATACTTCAAAGAAGCAAACTTTGATATCATGGTACTAACAAGTTCCTTTTCAGAGCTCAGAAATTGCTTCTCAACTACAATCATGAATTCTTTAGCAGTTTTGGAGTTCGAAATAGAGCCTTTGATTTCATTGAGATGTGAGTTTGCATGAGTAAGAGACTGAGGCGGTTAGACCTCTCCTACTTCTCATGCAACTTTTTCTCCATAGGCGTATTGAATTCTGTAGGGATAGGTGGCCTATCCTCACGAAGTGCCATGTCAATCTCCATGCACCCCAAAGTAAAGATAATTCTATCTTTCCATTATGAGAAATTTGAACCATTTAGAAAAGGGATATGAGATGCAGATTGAGACATAAGGCTAGGAATTAAAGTTGCAAAATAAAGCATTACATGCTTACAATTATTATGCATGCTAATAATCATGCTTAAACTTTATCCAAATTACTAACCCATGTTAGTAATTTTAGTGGTATTATAAAACATTATAACGATTTACCTAATGATGAAACTAACGACATAAAGCATCATAGAAAAGTGGAATTCAAGGCTTTTGGGCAACAAAAATTCAACTTAGCCACAATACCTTAAACCATTCTTTCATCCCACCGTTCACTATGATATAATAGCTTCCCTTTGGGGTAAAGTCATTATTTAATATGGTTCAAGTGTTCAATGTTTTGGGTAACAATCAATGTAAATTACTTTATTGAATAGTTTCCTTATATTTTAAAGTTTTGGGATGCTTTGGCTTGTCAACTTAAAATTAACATAAATATAACTTTATCAAACATAAGTTTCTATACATAAGACATTGTGGCTCATCATTATGCATAGAATAATCTGAATCATGACATATGAACAAATAAATTTTACCCATATGAATCCAATAAATGAATAGTTCATTATGGCTAAAAACTGGACTCGGATAACTTCATGACCAAGATATCATTAAACAGTGTCTAGCAATCTTATTTCACCATTAAACAATAACAAGCAATAGGATATAAGACACAACAACTTTAAACAAATAATTTGTTGACTTATCAAAGCCTACATGTAGAAGGCATAAATTGTTATCTGCCTTAAAATAGCAACGTTATTGGTATTCTAGTAGGCAAAATGGACAAAATTTATAATCCATAAAGAACATGATTTGACTTTTCAAAGTCTAACATTGAAGACATTTCAACTGTTGTCTACCATACAATATTTAAACGGGGGTAACCCTTTGCCTGAAGGCACGGTGCAATGTGAATGATTTTGAGAGGGATGTTGATGGCTGTTAAATGAGTCTCTTTGAGACCGTCAGATGGACTTATTGAAGTCTGTTCTGTTTTATATTATAGATATAATAATGCCCATGTTTTTTTCAATAGCAAACATTTAACGTTAAAATAATATACATAGATGACACTTCCATGCTTTGATCTTTTATGTGTTCGCATTCAAGACAGAGACGAATTCAAGACATGAACTGTCAACACTGTTTGATACCACATGTAATAAGTGAATCGATGGCATTAATAAAGAATAAAACATGCGTGAATGACGGTAGAAGAAAGGACACAATATTCTTTCATAATATTTCTTTTTGTAGATTTGATCATATGAATAAAAATAAATTCTAAGAATCAAATCCCATGACTGGCTCTGATACCAATTGATAGACCTAATGGTCTTAAACGGATCGAATATTAAACTAACCTTAACTCAAGGGATCTATAACAATGATTCTTAATAGAGATATGCAATGAAAATCCCCACAAGAAGAATCCCAAGAAAACCAAATATATTTACGAACTTGATTCCTTGTAGATTACATATAATTTTTTCTAGAAAGTGAGAGATATTATATGCATTAACAAGAGATAGAGTCCCTTAGGCAATTTATATCTCCCTCACTTGTAACCAACAGTCTCACGTTATAATAATTAGTAACCATTCCCTCCCATCAAGGTAACTGTTAGGAAACTAACTATTTGTTAAACATATTTCCTTGTACCTAGACATCACTATCACAAGGAAACTGCCCACTAAACTAACCAACATGTGTTAGGTCTTTTAATTGGGATATCCTTATCCCAAAACCCAATTCTTCACCTTGTTAATTAAGGTCCACATGTGGGTCGCATTAAATAGGTTCCAACATTCCAAATTTTTGAAACCCACTCCTCTCTCCAATTTTCTGATTATTAAGACATCCCAATTGTTGCAATATATACCCCTTTTACTCGAAGACTTACTCCACCAAAACCTCTTTATTCTGGCAGAAACTTATTTGCAAAAAGATTTCAGGAACTTAAAAACTGACATTGCATAAGCTGGGTACTGCCTTTATAAGCACTTCCTTCCCAGCTTTGTTTAACATCCTCTTTTTTCTACCTGCTATCTTCTTCAGTGTTATTTCCTTTAGCTAAGCCAATGTCTACTTTTTTATNTTGGGTACTGCCTTTATAAGCACTTCCTTCCCAGCTTTGTTTAACATCCTCTTTTTTCCACCTGCTATCTTCTTCAGTGTTATTTCCTTTAGCTAAGCCAATGTCTACTTTTTTATTCTGCCCCACTTCGTAGGCTGCCCCAAATATTTTCCCAATTTCTGTAATCTTATTATTCTAAGAAGACTTGCCAAGTCATTTTGGTGATGCATAGGAGTGTTTGGACTAAAAATTACACCAAACTCCATGGACCGTGTATATCAAACTAATTTGATAAAAACCAATAATGCATAAATAGGCTTAGAGTATCTCTAGCCTTTACCTCTTTTTTGTACCCAAATTTAAATTTGGGTGAAAATAGTCTAAAATGCCTCTCCAATGTTAGAATCATACTCCTACCAATTGAAGGGAAACTATTTTTTAAACCCTTATTAAGGTGGTGTTTGATAAAACTGATAGTTGAACACTAAAAACTGAATGTTGAATTTTAAACACTGAATGCTGAATTTTTTAATTCGTAGACTATTTAGTNACCTCTTTTTTGTACCCAAATTTAAATTTGGGTGAAAATAGTCTAAAATGCCTCTCCAATGTTAGAATCATACTCATACCAATTGAAGGGAAACTATTTTTTAAACCCTTATTAAGGTGGTGTTTGATAAAACTGATAGTTGAACACTAAAAATTGAATGTTGAATTTTAAACACTGAATGCTGAATTTTTTAATTCGTAGACTATTTAGTGTCAACTGAAATTTAAATATTGAATTGAATCAAACTGTTTGACAAATATAAGGAGCTGAAGTTTGAAAATTATTATTATTTTAATTTTTCCCTTCTTTTTAACCATCCATCCACAACTACCTTATTCCCAGCACCACCACAATGGTGGTGGTAGTAATAGTGGTAGTAGTTGTGGTGGCGGTGACATAATGATAGTGGTGGCGGTGGCAACACAATGATAGTGGTGGTGGTGATGGTAGTGATGGTGGGGGTGGCAATGACACAATGTTGGTGGTGGCATAATGGTAGTGGTGGCAGCAACACTATGGTGGTGATGGTGGTAATACAATGGTAATGGTGGCGATGATGATGACACAACGGTGGTGGTGGTGGTGGTGGATATTGTGTAGTTAAGAGTTTAAAATGTATTGATAGTATATTTATCCAATATGATGAATTAATAAAATCATTACTAACTAACATTTTTAACATTAAGTGATAAGTAGGTGACTTGCTACTTAAAATTTTAGCTTATTTTTAAGAAGTACTTAAAATATTAAGCGGTGTGAGTTTTGAGTTATCAAATGGGTTTAATTTATTAAGTGCTTAAATTATTCAATTTTAGGCCTTAAGTGGTGTTATCAAACAACCCATAAGGTGGTGTTTGATAAAACTAAAAGGTGGACATTGAAAATTGAATGCTAAATTTTAAGTGCAGAATGCTGAATTTTTTAATTCACAGACTGTTTGGTATCAACTGAAATTTAAGAATTGAATTTAATCAAAATGTTTGATAAATATAAGGAGCTGAAGTCTCAAAATTATTATTATTCTAATTTTTCCCTTCTCTTTAACCATCTCTCTACAACTATTTTATTCTTATGATACACCATCATAATGGTGGTGGTAGTGGTTGCGACGATGAAGGTGATGGTGGCAATGGCACAATGGTAGTGGTGGCAGCAACGATGATGGTAGTCATGGTGGTGGTGGTGGCTGCTTGAGTTATTTTGTTGTAATATCCAAACCTCTAAACATCTCCCTCAACGTGTATATGATGTATGTGTGAGGGGGAGTGTCACTCTCCCTTAGGATGATGTCAAAAGAAAGGGCAAAGGAATGGTGGAATATGAAATGTACAAAATGTTTGTGTGTGAACAAAAATGCTTCCCAAGTGCAAGGAGTCTTTTGAGTGTCGTNGCGATGATGGTAGTCATGGTGGTGGTGGTGGCTGCTTGAGTTATTTTGTTGTAATATCCAAACCTCTTAACATCTCCCTCAACGTGTATATGATGTATGTGTGAGGGGGAGTGTCACTCTCCCTTAGGATGATGTCAAAAGAAAGGGCAAAGGAATGGTGGAATATGAAATGTACAAAATGTTTGTGTGTGAACAAAAATGCTTCCCAAGTGCAAGGAGTCTTTTGAGTGTCGTGTTTTACTTGAAAAAGTATTCCAAGGTCGTCTCCTCAGGGAAGGATATGAATCATTTTGAAAGTGATTTCGGTGAAAAGAAAGTGTAAAATCTTTTGTAGTTTGAAGTTGGATTGTGATGAAATTGAAATGGGAAACAAGTGTTACCTAATCCGAAGGGTTCACTCCAATGGAAATGTCAAGTCAACCCGAAACCTTCCTCCAACGGTGCATAGATGAACAGTTGATTCGTGGGAAGCGAGGGATGAGATGAAAGTGAGGATTCAAGCATAACCTGTGACAAGTCTACGGGATATCAAAGACNGTGGGAAGCGAGGGATGAGATGAAAGTGAGAATTCAAGCATAACCTGTGACAAGTCTACGGGATATCAAAGACTCACACCATGTCCTTACTCAACCCAGTCAAATCAAACCATTGTACATCAAGGGGAGGAAAGAAGATGAGTTGAAATGGCATACTCAAGAGGAGGTCTCCCTTGGATTAGCCAACTTAAAGACTTAGCTACTCATGCTTAAGGTAAAGAAAAAAATGTAATGAGAAGACATTATGAAGAAATAAAGACTAGGGCTAAGCATAAATGAAATGCACCAATATAACTTCTAGATAATCACCTCTTACTAAAGATTAGATAAGAAACTACCCACTCTTCATGGCTTTGGTAAAACTAGAAAAGTAAGTGATGCGCATCCCTCCAAGTAGAGGAGCTGCAAGGGAAAACATATTACACACGAAGTCAATCTTCGACAAAGAATGAGTGAATCACGTTCCACTCTTCACGGCTTTGGTAAAGCTCTAGAAAAGTGGAAGAGTTTCACTCCTCTAAGGGAAGAAGGAAGCTCACAACAATGGAAATAAAAGAAAACAATATATTAAAAGAAAGAAATAATACAAGAAAGCAATAATACAGGAAAAGAAAGCAATAATAACTTTTGGAGGGTTATCCACTACCAAAAGGTGCTCTTTTCAAGAAAGTAATGATACAAGAAAGCCATAATGACTTTTCGAGGGTTCTCCACTACCAAAAGATACTCTTTACAAGAAGAGATGATACAAAAAAATAATAATAACTTTTGGAGGGTTTCCCACTACCAAAAGATGCTCTATACAAGAAAGATGATATAAGAGAAAAAGGTACTCTTTATAAGACCCAAGGGGTGCTATTTATTGGCAAAATGGGAGAGCTTGAATTATACTTTGATCCCCCTACCTTTTGAGCTTTTGATAATAGGTACCCTATAGTTTGTAGCTTTCATAATTGGCACCCTATAGTTTGTAAGTTTGATAATTGGCTCCTCAGTAGTTTGTAGCTTTGACTCAATTGGCTCTCCAGTAGTTGGTAACTTTGATGCACAAACTCCTGAAAAAGAACAACAATCAATGCATTATCCTTAATTCACCCACTAACCCTAATTTGGCTTATTTTGACTAGTTTAACTTTATTTAACTAACACAATTGACCTATTAACTTAATTAAATTATGCCTTAATTAAGGTTAATCACACCCCCTAACCTAAACATTACTAGTACCTAGTAATAAATAACAAAATAAAATCACTTTCGTAGATAACACGATTGCATTTAGCATATGCAACAGGCCGTTAAACCCCTATGTGATTTCTAGTGGACGAGTGTTGTCTCGTGAAGGTTTCCATTGAGCTACCTACAAACTCCAGTCGAACAAATGGGTTAAAGTAAATTAGCATCATGGCCGTTGGGATGCCCAACCCTCAATTTTGACTTACCCGCAAGCTCCTCTTTCATANTCTAGTGGACGAGTTTTGTCTCGTGAAGGTTTCCATTGAGCTACCTACAAACTCCAGTCGAACAAATGGGTTAAAGTAAATTAGCATCATGGCCGTTGGGATGCCCAACCCTCAATTTTGACTTACCCGCAAGCTCCTCTTTCNGGCCGTTAAACCCCTATGTGATTTCTAGTGGACGAGTGTTGTCTCGTGAAGGTTTCCATTGAGCTACCTACAAACTCCAGTCGAACAAATGGGTTAAAGTAAATTAGCATCATGGCCGTTGGGATGCCCAACCCTCAACTTTGACTTACCCGCAAGCTCCTCTTTCATAGGTATTTATTCTATGCAAAAATTAACATTAGTCACATTGGCATTTGGAATTCCCTATGTAGTAGAAATGGTCTTTCTAGAAACAAGAATTGTTATATAACAAACATTCCATTTTACCACCCTCCATAGATAGCTTTGATTTCACAAACCTCTCCTAGAAATGCCCTCAGCAAAAATTCCCTCGGATTATAGTGACTTGTCTCTCAAAGGCATGTGATCAGAGGATGGCCAATTGAAAAAATCACATGCACTGTTAGAAAGGGAGTGAAAGTTTTAAGAAAGTAGACTAATCATGTTCTTGACATAATCTCATGGAAGAATATCAATGCAATTAAAGAAATACTATTTAGCATGCCCTAGTTTTCGGTCGACAATGCACACATGCATCAGACTTGAGATCAATTAGGGCTTTGTATAGTTTGTAATGTGGCTAGAGGTGAGTGGCTAATGAAATGACGTCGATGGTATTCAAAAGGTATCCTCTTTTTAATGTAGTGTAGCACACCTTTTTCTTGCTTTTCGATCTTGACCGCCTCGTAAAATGCAAAAAATTCACTTATCTAGGAATTCGATGAAATTTGATTGGATAACTAGATTTTGCGAGACAAATCCAACAATGTGGCCCGTTTTGTCATCCAAGATCTAGAAAAATTCAGATTTTCAACTCGTACTTTAGCGACAATTTACCGTTTTGCCCTTTNTAGCACACCTTTTTCTTGTTTTTTGATCTTGACCGCCTCGTAAAATGCAAAAAATTCACTTATCTAGGAATTCGATGAAATTTGATTGGATAACTAGATTTTGCGAGACAAATCCAACGATGTGGCCCGTTTTGTCATCCAAGATCTAGAAAAATTCAGATTTTCAACTCGTACTTTAGCGACAATTTACCGTTTTGCCCTTTTTATAAAAAGTTTAAATTTATCGAATTTTACATTCTTCCCCCCCTTAAAAGAATTTCGTTCCCGAAATTCACACACACACACATACACACTTAACCGCATGCATATGCAACAATGACATTATGCTTAAAATTATAAAACTTGTACCTCAATTCTCGAATAGGAATAGATAATTGATACGTATAGTGTCTTCACGCTCCCATGTCGTCTTCTCCATGCCTCGGTGCTGCTACAACACCTTTACTAACCTCATGGTCTTGCCTCGCAAAACCTGTTCCCGGCTATCCATGATACGCACTAGTCCCTCCTCGAAGGTCCCATCTGCATCAACAATCATCTCACCCCAATCCACTACATGTGTCGGATCTGGAGTATACTTCCGAAGCAAAGAGATATGGAACACCGCGTGAACATCCGATAGATTTGGCGGTAACACCAACCGATACGTCATTGTACCCACTTTCTCGAGTACCTTGAAGGGCCCGATAAACCTTGGCGACAGCTTCCCTCATTTTTTGAACCTGACCACTCCTCTCTTAGGCATCACCTTCAAGAAGNAAGCAAAGAGATATGGAACACCGCGTGAACATCCGATAGATTTGGCTGTAACACCAACCGATACGTCACTGTACCCACTTTCTCGAGTACCTTGAAGGGCCCGATAAACCTTGGCGACAGCTTCCCTTATTTTTTGAACCTGACCACTCCTCTCTTAGGCATCACCTTCAAGAAGACGTGATCTCCTACCTCAAATTCTAGAGGTCACCGCCGTCTGTTGTCGGCATAACTCTTCTACCGACTCTGAGCCGTAAGAAGACGCTTTCGAATGAAGTCCACCTTCTCCGAGGTGTCTCTGATCAACTCCGAACCCGTAGAGGGTCTCTCTCCCACCTTTGTCCAACAAACCAGAGAACGAAAATACCTCTCATNGCCGCCGTCTGTTGTCGGCATAACTCTTCTACCGACTCTGAGCCGTAAGAAGACGCTTTCGAATCAAGTCCACCTTCTCCGAGGTGTCTCTGATCAACTCCGAACCCGTAGAGGGTCTCTCTCCCACCTTTGTCCAACAAACCAGAGAACGAAAATACCTCTCATAAAGTGCCTCATAGGGTGCCATCTGTATGCTCGCCTGATAACTGTTATTGTAGGCAAATTCCACTAAGGGGTAAGTGATTTTCTTAGCTACCCTTGAGGTCTAGGACGCATGCCCGTAGCATGTCCTCTAATATCTGGATGATCCTCTCCGACTGACTGTCCGTCTGGGGATGAAATGTTGTACTCATTGTCAGCTGAGTTCCCATAGCCCGTTAGAAGCTCTCCCAAAAGTGGGCAGTGAACCTGGATTTCTAATCCGATACTATAGATACGGGCACCCCATGCAACTTGACAATCTCTCGTATGTATAATCAGCAAAATTCCTCTAGTTGGAAGGTCATTCGCACCGCCAAAAAATGTGCCGACTTTGTAAATCGGTCCACTATAACCCACATCGTGTCATGTCCCCGCAATGTCCGCGGCAAGTGGGTCACAAAATCCATGGTGATATGCTCTCACTTCTACTCAGCTACCTCCAAAGGCTAGAGCAATCCTACTGGTCTCTAGTGCTCAGCCTTAACTTGCTGACACGTGAGACATCTACTGACAAAGTCACCAATCTGCCTCTTCTTCCCACTCCAGTAATATTGGCGAGGAAGATCATGGTACATCTTCGTGCCACCTGGATGCACTGCAAATCGGGAGTAGTGGAGCTCCGTAAGGATCTCCTCTCTTAGATCTGCTAACTAGAGAACTACAACCCTTCCCCTGTACCGCAGGCTGTCATCTAAGTGAATGACCCAACCCTNGTGACACAGTCACCAATCTGCCTCTTCTTCCCACTCCAGTAATATTGGCGACGAAGATCATGGTACATCTTCGTGCCACCTGGATGCACTACAAATCGGGAGTAGTGGAGCTCCGTAAGGATCTCCTCTCTTAGATCTGCTAACTAGAGAACTACAACCCTTCCCCTGTACCGCAGGCTGTCATCTAAGTGAATGACCCAACCCTCGTCATCGGTACCTGCCTACACTCGGTCTTTGATGGATAATAACTTGGGGGCCTGCCTCTGGGACTCAATCANGAGAACTACAACCCTTCCCCTGTACCGCAGGCTGTCATCTAAGTGAATGACCCAACCCTCGTCATCGGTACCTGCCTACACTCGGTCTTTGATGGATAATAACTTGGGGGCCTGCCTCTGGGACTCAATCACCCTGCTTAGTAGGGAAGGAGTAGCCACCAAGCTCCTTAAAATGCCCCTGAGCTTGACCCCTGTAGTATAGCCCGAACTGTCCTACAGTCTCAAGCATCTCCCATTCCCGAGAAGCCACACTAGCGAAGACTCCCCTTGACTTCCGACTGAGTGCATCAGCAACCACGTTTGCCTTACCAAGATGGTAGTGCAAAGTGAAATCGCAATCCTCCAAATACTCCATCCACCGGCGTTGCCGCATGTTGAGGTCCCGCTGTGTAAAAATATACTTCAGACTTTTGTGGTCTGAAAATACCTCAAACTGTTCTCTATATAAGTAGTGGTGCCAAGTCTTCAAGACAAAGACAATGACTGCCAACTCCATGTCATGTGTGGGATAATTCCTCTCATGATTCTTTAGTTGTCGGGAACCATAAGCTACCACCCTCTCGGACTGTATCAAAATACAATCGAGTCTGTCCTTGGAGGCATCACAGTACACGGTGTACATCTGTCCTCTCTCTGGAACAATCAAAATAGGAGCTAAAGTAAGCCTCCTCTTCAACTCTTGGAATACCTTTTCACAAGAATCATTCCATTCTAATTTGACCTCCTTCCGGGTTAATCTCGTTATAGGTGTAGCTAGTCGGGAGAAGTCCTCGATGAACCTCCTGTAGTACCCTGCCAATCCCAAGAAACTACGTATCTCGAAGACTAACTTTGGTTTCTCCCAATTCATGACTGCCTCAACCTTCTCCGAGTCCACGGATACACTCGAAGCCGACACCACGTGTCCCAAACATTTCACCTCCGTAAGCAAAAACTCACATTTACTGAACTTGGAGTACAACTGGTGGTTTCTCAAGGTCTGTAGAACGATCCTAAAGTGATCCTCATGCTCTTTCTCTGTTATGGAGTAGATCAGGTTGTCATCGACAAATACCATGACGAACTGATCTAAATAGGGTTTGAACACCCTATGCGTGAGATCCATGAATGTCGCTGGAGCATTCGTCAATCCGAAAGGCATGACTATGAACTCGAAATACCCATACCGCATCCTAACAGCCGTCTTAGGGATATCTGTCTCCCTAATCCTCAACTAATGGTAGCTCGTGCAAAGATCTATCTTAGAGTAGACCCGCGCTCCCCTCAGCTGATCAAACATATCGTCAATCCTCGGTAAAAGGTACTTATTCTTAATGGTGACCCGATTCAACTGTCGATAATCTATACACAACCGAAGGGTCTTGTCCTTCTTCTTGGCAAATAACACCGGAGTGCCCCAAGGTGAAGTGCTCGACCTAATAAACCCTTTGTCCAACAGTTCTTGCAATTGGACTTTGAGTTCTTGCAATTCAGCTGGCGCCATTTTATGCGGAGTTATAGAAATAGGAGATGTACGCAGATGCAACTCAATACTGAAGTCTACATCCCTATGGGGAGGTAATCTCGACAGTTCGTCTAGAAAAATGTCCTCATACTCACACACAACCTGAGGTAGACCCAACGTCTTTCTCACCTCGTTCTCTAAGGTAAGGCTCGCAAGCCAACCCATCAACTGCCCGTGCCATCGAGAGTCATACATGGCTTGGGGTAAAACGTTATGCTTTTCCCCCTGAAACTTAAATCAAACATCGTCTGGTGTGTAAGCAGTTACTCGCTTCCGATCATAATCAATGACGACCTTATGTGCCGCCAACCAGTCCATCCCAATGATGACATCAAACTCCGACATGTGCATGACCCTAAGGTCCATGGTGAGTAGAATCTCTAAGATCTCTAACTCATAACCCCGACATATCTGGTCAACACACACCCTAGCTCCTAGGGGTGAATTCACATACAATGGCTCTTCCAAGGTTTCCACCTCTAAACCCAAATCCCTTACACATGATGTAGAGATGAATCAATGTGATGTTCCAGAGTCAAACAACACCCTAGCCCATAAGCGCAAGAGTTAAAACGTACCCTAGATGACTGACTGATCCACTGGCTCAGTCTGAGGTATCATGGTGTAGACACGCCCATGGGTCCTTGATGTCCCAGCTTGTGAGCCCTAGCCTTGACCCCGACCCCAACCCTAACTTATGTTCTAACCTGCTTGAGGAGTCCCCGTACGTGAAGTAGTAGGGGCCTAAGTAGCACCCTGGAACTGGTACTGGCTTCCCTAGCCCATGGTAGGGTAGGGAGGAATGTAGTATGTCTATGGCTGCCCCACCGATGACTGGGACTAAGACGTCCTATAACTTTGGGTTCCCTGCCTTTGTGGGCACTCCCGCTTCATATGACCTGGTTGGTGGCAATGGAAGCATGTCCTCTAACCCGCCTGATATGTAGCCCCCGGGCTTCTCTCGCCTTGGGAGGATCGACCTTGGCCTTGGCCCTGATAGCCACGGCTCTGTCCCTGCAGAGAAAAAGTCCTCTGCCTCTTTCCTGACCTAGAAAAAAATAATTGACCCTCATTCTTCTCGTCCTTGGCACCCGACTCTCTGATGCTTCTTGCATCATCAATCTCTCTATCAATGGCCATAGCTGTCTCGACCATTGAATCCAAATCTTGTAGAAGAAGACCCATAATTTTACCCCCGATGGACAATTTAAGACCATCCTCAAACCTCCTCACCTTGGCAATATCCTTGGCCACGTAATCATTGGCAAAACGTAATGCAAATCATAACACAACTTCAAGGGATTTAGTTCAAGTTCCAAGTGGGCCGGTTACGAGAGCACGAGCAATGAAGTTTAAAGAGGTACGTAATGGACTAATTCAAGAGGCATGGAAACAAGCAAGTTTGTGGAGGCCCATTGACCATGATCCACTTGGGCAACAAAGATTCATCAACATGATTCAAGTTCTAGAAGAATTCAGCTAGGGGCTAAGGCTAAGATTCAATTGGTTTATTGTTGTTAAAGGCCTCCAATTTGTCTAAAGGATTAGAATTATTAATAAGTGGGCTTGAGGATGCTTAGCCCACATGTTTTATTTCTTATGAAGTAGGGTTTTCAAAGTTACTGTAGCGTGCACTGTTCATGCTACAGTACGTGCACTATTCTTTATTTTTAGGGTCTAATTGTAAGGCTTGTATGCCAAGTACTTTCCTTTTTCTATTTAGGCATGTGCTCAGCCATTTAAAGGGCTGAATGTCTTTCCTTTTTTCTTCAAGAGTCTTAGGAAAGTAAGAGATATTTCTTTACCCACAAGTAAGAGATATTTCCTAAGTAGGATAGCTATTTTAGGAAGATTCCTAATCCTTGTAATGACCAGCCTATAAATAGGCATTCAGATCAATGAAAATTTAGATCATTATTCAGCAAATTTTGAGAGTGTTTTCTCTTTGGTTCTTTGAAGAACTAAACGAACTTATCNAAATGTCCTCATACTCACACACAACCTGAGGTAGACCCAACGTCTTTCT
Source organism: Ilex paraguariensis (assembly GCA_963454935.2). Classification (NCBI taxonomy): domain Eukaryota; kingdom Viridiplantae; phylum Streptophyta; class Magnoliopsida; order Aquifoliales; family Aquifoliaceae; genus Ilex; species Ilex paraguariensis. The sequence goes on from CAUOFW020001147.1 coordinate 171,269, forward strand.
CACCTCATTCTCTAAGGTAAGGCTCGCAAGCCAACCCATCAACTGCCCCGTGCCATCGAGAGTCATACATGGCTTGGGGTAAAACGTTATGCTTTTCCCCCTGAAACTTAAATCAAACATCTTCTGGTGTGTAAGCAGTTACCCGCTTCCGATCATAATCAATGACGACCTTATGTGCCGCCAACCAGTCCATCCCAATGATGACATCAAACTCCAACATGTGCATGACCCTAAGGTCCATGGTGAGTAGAATCTCTAAGATCTCTAACTCATAACCCCGACATATCTAGTCAACACACACCCTAGCTCCTAGGGGTGAATTCACATACAATGGCTCTTCCAAGGTTTCCACCTCTAAACCCAAATCCCTTACACATGATGTAGAGATGAATCAATGTGATGTTCCAGAGTCAAACAACACCCTAGCCCATAAGCGCAAGAGTTAAAACGTACCCTAGATGACTGACTGATCCACTGGCTCAGTCTGAGGTATCATGGTGTAGACACGCCCATGGGTCCTTGATGTCCCAGCTTGTGAGCCCTAGCCTCGACCCCGACCCCAACCCTAACCTATGTTCTGACCTGCTTGAGGAGTCCCCGTACGTGAAGTAGTAGGGGCCTAAGTAGCACCCTGGAATTGGTACTGGCTTCCCTAGCCCATGGTAGGGTAGGGAGGAATGTAGTATGTCTATGGCTGCCCCACCGATGACTGGGACTAAGACGTCCTATAACTCTGGGTTCCCTGCCTCTGTGGGCACTCCTGCTTCATATGACCTGGTTGGTGGCAATGGAAGCATGTCCTCTAACCCGCTTGATATGTAGCCCCCGGGTTTCTCTCGCCTTGGGAGGATCGACCTTGGCNTTGGGTTCCCTGCCTTTGTGGGCACTCCCGCTTCATATGACCTGGTTGGTGGCAATGGAAGCATGTCCTCTAACCCGCCTGATATGTAGCCCCCGGGCTTCTCTCGCCTTGGGAGGATCGACCTTGGCCTTGGCCCTGATAGCCACGGCTCTGTCCCTGCAGAGAAAAAGTCCTCTGCCTCTTTCCTGACCTAGAAGAAAATAATTGACCCTCATTCTTCTCGTCCTTGGCACCCGACTCTCGGATGCTTCTTGCATCATCAATCTCTCTATCAATGGCCATAGCTGTCTCGACCATTGANAAAAATAATTGACCCTCATTCTTCTCGTCCTTGGCACCCGACTCTCTGATGCTTCTTGCATCATCAATCTCTCTATCAATGGCCATAGCTGTCTCGACCATTGAATCCAAATCTTGTAGAAGAAGACCCATAATTTTACCCCCGATGGACAATTTAAGACCATCCTCAAACCTCCTCACCTTGGCAATATCCTTGGCCACGTAATCATTGGCAAAACGTAATGCAAATCATAACACAACTTCAAGGGATTTAGTTCAAGTTCCAAGTGGGCCGGTTACGAGAGCACGAGCAATGAAGTTTAAAGAGGTACGTAATGGACTAATTCAAGAGGCATGGAAACAAGCAAGTTTGTGGAGGCCCATTGACCATGATCCACTTGGGCAACAAAGATTCATCAACATGATTCAAGTTCTAGAAGAATTCAGCTAGGGGCTAAGGCTAAGATTCAATTGGTTTATTGTTGTTAAAGGCCTCCAATTTGTCTAAAGGATTAGAATTATTAATAAGTGGGCTTGAGGATGCTTAGCCCACATGTTTTATTTCTTATGAAGTAGGGTTTTCAAAGTTACTGTAGCGTGCACTGTTCATGCTACAGTACGTGCACTATTCTTTATTTTTAGGGTCTAATTGTAAGGCTTGTATGCCAAGTACTTTCCTTTTTATATTTAGGCATGTGCACAACCATTTAAAGGGCTGAATGTCTTTCCTTTTTTCCTTCAAGAGTCTTAGGAAAGTAAGAGATATTTCTTTACCCACAAGTAAGAGATATTTCCTAAGTAGGATAGCTATTTTAGGAAGATTCCTAATCCTTGTAATGACCAGCCTATAAATAGGCATTCAGATCAATGAAAATTTAGATCATTATTCAGCAAATTTTGAGAGTGTTTTCTCTTTGGTTCTTTGAAGAACTAAACGAACTTATCGGAATTCTCCGTGGCGTTCACCAACGACTTATCAAACGGGTTTCCACACCGTTTGTGGCGTCTTCCTTTATACCGAGGTTCTTGTTTCACAAACAGTGGGTTGAGGTCTATATACCAAGGTTCTTGTTTGTTGTAAACAACGGGTCAAGGTCTACCATAAAATTTGTTCGTTAAAAGATCTTGGGTTCTTTTCGTTGTTGGTTCTCGTTATTCCGGCGGGTAACACATCAT